>PVLD010001012.1:0-228002 GCA_004027595.1 Dinomys branickii | reverse complement strand
CCAGTGCAAATTCCCTACTATCTTCTCTATAATTTGGTATTTCCTTTAATGTTTTTGTGTTAACTAATGTGAAGATAACTATGTAATACAACATCCAGTTCTAATTCCCTACTATATTCTGTATAACTTTGTATTTTCTGTATTGTTTATGTCTTTTCTGGTTCATATGTCTCCATTCTTTTGTCTTTAAAATAAAATTTAAAAAATAAATAAATAAAAGATGTTAAGAGAGACAGCAAGTAACCCGCAAAGACAAGCCCACCAGAGTAACCCGTAAAGAGGAGTCCATCAGATTAACTACAGGTTTCCAAGTGCAAACCTCAAAGGCCGGGAAGGCCTGAACGGTTTTTCAAGCCTTAATAGAAAAAATGTTGCCCCAGACTTTTATATCCTGCAAAACTGGCTTCAAACGTGATGGAGAAATACTTTCCGTAGGGTTTGGCATGAGCGAGAGACGGAACAAAGGTAAAGAGAACCTTTATTGCCCGGCCTGGGAGGGCTGCTAAAAAGACCCAATGACCCTCCAAGGAGCGTGCAGAAAGACAAGGCATAGACTGGGCTTGGCTGAGGGTGGTCTAAGTGACGTAACAGCGCTGATTGGGAAGGAGAGATCGCGCGTGCATAAAAACAAAATGGGAATTTGTGGTTGGACTGAGGAAAGAAGGCAGGAGTTAGCATGGGAGGGACGTGCCTTGTTTTAGGCTCTGAGCCTGATCTGATGGCTGCCATATGACATGGCAGGGCAGGAACCCATCACTTTCCATAACAAAGAAGGGTTAAAGAGACACATGGCTAAGCCAGGACTGCAGAAAATACATAAAGGAATCCTGGAAAGAGACAGGAGGCCAACAGCACCACAGAGTCCAGGGGAAGGCGCACAGCTAACTAGGAGAGCAGTGAAAAGGGAATGGCTGGAGGAGTCAGCACTGGGAAATAAGCAAGACAGGATTTGGTGAACACCTTCTAATAACTCTGTGTCCATAGTCTCAACCCCCGAGTCAAAGACACAGCGTGGCAGATCAGATAAAAACGAAATGCAACCTCACGTTGTGTGAGAGATACAGCTTGACCAAAACGAAGTGAAAGGGGGAAATGATTCTCCACTCAGCTGGAGCTGAGGAACACGTAGGAGCAGTGATCTGCTCCTCGCACACACCAGACTCCAAGCCAAAACTCAGTAGAAGAGACAAAGACGGCTACACACACTGGAAGAGGGAATCACTGCACAGAAGTGGTAAGGACTGTAAAATCTACTACAGAAAGTCAACACACTCAACTTCTTAAAATGAAACCTACTGGACTTAAAAGGACAAACAAACACGAGTACAACCACAGTGGGGAAGGAATTCAATACCCGGCTCCCACAGTTAGACAGGTTAGCCAGACAAAAACATCAGCAAAAGAAACATCAGCGTTAGACCACAACACTGGACAAATGAACTTACCAGATATCTACAGAGTGTTTCACAAAGCAACAGAACACATGCTTTCCTCAGTAGGACTGGGAATCTTTTCCAGAATAGACCATGTCTTATGCCAAAAGCCTGCTTAAAAAATTACAAAAGAGATAAAATAATTCCCTGTATGCTGTCAGACCATGGCAGACTAACACTGGAGATCAACAGTAAAAGAAGCCACCCAAGCTACACAAACACGAGGAGATTAAATGTTTCTGAATGATCAAGAGATCACAGAAGAAATCAAGAAAGAAATTTAAAGTTCCTAGAATGAAACGACAGTGGAGGCACAAGAACCCCCCAAATCTACAGGACATAGTGAAAGTAGTTCTAGTGAAAGCTTCATAGTGAAATGTTCCAGCCCAGGAGGGAAGGTTCTAGCACTGAGAGGAAAGGTTCTAGTCCAGGAGGGAAAGTTCTAGTCCTGGGAGGGAAGGTTCTAACACTGAAAGGGAAGGTTCTAGTCCAGGAGGGAAGGTTCTGGCCCTTGGAGGAAAGGTTGTAGTCCTGGTAGGGGAGGTTCTAGCTGTGAACACATTAAAAGAATAAAACAACCCAAATAAATAACCTAATGATATAGTTTAAAGTCCTAGAAAGGCAACAAGCTAAATCTGAAAGTAATAGAAAGAAATGATAAAGATCAGAGTGGAAATCCTGAAACTGAGACATGACAAGACAATATAAGGGATCAATGCATCGGAATGTCGGCTCCCTGAAAGAACAAGGAGATGTCTGAGGATGGTGAGGCGGGAGGAGGAAAGGAAGGGGAGCGAGGTCAAGCTGCAATAGGCACAGGTCCCAGTTCCCCCATGAATGTCTTTACTGTGTATTGCAAAAATGGACTGATTTTAAAATTAAGAAGATAGAGGATGTCCCAGGCCCAAGTTACCTTTTCCCAGGGAACTTGGGCCAAGCACTGGGAGAACAGGGCCCTCCACCCTCAGGCCCAGGCAGCCCCATAGTGCCAGTCCTGCTGGGCCAGAGTTCTCCCCTCAGCATCTGTAAGGAGGTCATTGCCTCTCCTGACACTGTTCAGCCACACAGCCACTCTCTCTACCTCCGGCTGGGGGTCCTCGCCACCGCTATACAACCTTCAAACCTTTTGTAAGAAAACAAACATATGAATGCATGGCCAGACCTCAGTGACTGCTCCTGCTCCTGTTGTACAGACCCCCATGTGCGGGCGTCACAGCCACAGGTCCTCATCCTGTCCTTGGACAGGTCCCACGCACACCCAGGCTCACAGTGGCCTGCCTGGAGCATCTCAGCTCTGTGGAGCTCACAGCAAGCTCTCTGCTCTTTTCTTTAGAGTATGTTAATAGCCTGCAAGTTCTGCTGGACCTCAAGCATAAAGCAGACTCCATATGAGGTGATTCTGCCCAGCTGAAGCGACTAGGTGACTGTGTTCTGAGCACATTTTAGGTCAGGGGAGGCTGAGTCAAGAGGCTGGGGTTAGTGTGTTAAATGCATTTTCAACCTGTAATTATTTCACTTCATGACGCTGGCCAGAATGCAACCCCATCATGAGTGGGTGTCACAGTGCATGTGTGCCTCCCACAGACACAGCTCTCAGTCATGGCAGAATCAGCATGATCCACTCCGAAGGGTTTGGTCTGACAAAGCCAGCATCCTTTGCGGTTGTTACTGTGTGCGCGCACATGTGTGTATAGTGCTTGGGATGGAACCTGCAGCCTCACAGATGCCAGTAAAGGGCTCTACCACTGAGCAACATCCCACACTCTTTAGGGTGTCGCTAGCTTCCTGAGTCACTCTGGCTGGGCTTGAACTCACAGTCCTCCTGTCAGCCTCTCACTGCTGCCAGGAGCACAGCTGTGCACCATGACACAGTTGTTTCTTTGAACCAGCAATTTCCCTCACCACCTTGGATCACGACACTACTTCTTAGCCAGTCACCACCTTCCCTCCTTCCATTCACAGCACAGCTGATGGCGTGAGACATCGGTCCTATCTGGTGCCCTCCTGGCCCTGCCCACCCTACCCAGCCTGGGGGACGAGCTCCTCCATCCCTGCCCCTCTGAAGCTGGGCTAAGGGTCCCAGAGGTGAGGTCACTGGGCAGTTTGGCTCCTGCCTGCTGCATCCCCAGGGAAGCCACACTGTCCTGGTGCCTGGGGTGGCCAGTGGGGCTGGGCACAGTCACCAAGTGCACATAGGTGCCAATGGCCCTCAGGGCTCTGATCTATCTTTTTGTCGCCACCTGCTTGCCCGAGTCATTTGGAAAGAGCTTTTGTGAGCTGTTCTGTCACATGAGAATGCAGTGGGGCAGCCGGGGAAGTTGCCCATCTTTGCTTTATCACCAGGTCTGGGATTTTGGTGTTTGGTTTCAGTTTTCAGTTTCGGTAGTACTGGGGACTGAAACCACGGCTTTTGCACAGAGCTGCAATCCCAGCACTTTTTATTTATTTTGAGACACAGTCTTGCTGAGTTGCAAAATTGCCCAAGCTAGGCTTGAACTTGTGATCCTCCTGCTTCAGCCTCCCAGAGTGCTAGAATTACAGGTGTGCACCACCAGATCTGGGTTTGTTCTGCTAGTTTTCTGTATCAGCAGGGGCTCTGACACTTTACAGGGATGGTGATGCTCAGAATGCTCTTATGAGCTCAAGGAGTCTTTAAGACATGATTTTTCCACCCATCACATCCACCATCTGTGTGATGCCCATTCTGTCCCTGCTGTGGCCAGCAGGAGCCTCTGGTTGGCTGCTTATCCTTTTCCCAGGATGCCAGGTATGTGCTGACCATGCGCAGTAGCTTTTGTCTGCCCAGCCGAGGAGGAGAGGCTCGTGGAGGCTGTGCTCTGCAGGTCGGGCTGCAGCGGAGGAGCTGTCCCCACTGTGGGCCATTGCAGGTGACAGAGAAGAAAGCATATTTTTATAAAAGGAAGAACTTAGCACAAGTTCAGGAGCTCAGTGAACATCTCAACCCAGATTTAGGAGTTCTTTCAACTTCTCTCCGGGAGTGGTGGTGCACACCTGTACTTCCTGCACTCTGGGAGGCTGAGACAGGAAGATTGGGAGTTGTAGCCTTGTCTGGACAACTGAGTAACTTTAGTGAGAACCAGTCTCAAAATAAAAAAGAATAAAAAAGGCTTGGGAAGTGGCTCAGTGTAAACACCCGTGGTTCAATCTCCAGGACTGAAAAAAAGTTTTCTGAGCATCTTTGATTTTATATTTGTGTCTCTTTTTCTCACCCTGAAAATCTTGGTCCCAAAGGTACTTATATGATACTTTTGTTTACCTCTTGTCTTAGTAACTTTTCTCATTGCTGAGACAAAATACCCAACTCCCCAGGTCTATTTGGCTCATAGTTTGTGGAGGTTTCAGTCCCTAAGGCAGGGTGGCCCAGGGCAGACGGCAACAGTTCATGGCAGAGGCAGTTGGCAAAGAAACAAGAAAGGAGACCCACTTCTTTCTGTCCCTTACGTTGTGTCCAGGCCACCAGGGTCAGGGTGGTGCCAACCACTCAGCGGACTGGTCCAGCAGTCACCCACTCTTAACCCCAGCACCCTAAACCCCAGCACTGTACCACCAGTCAGTCACATACTCTACAGCCACCTCCGAAAAACTCTATGAGTGCACGAAGCTTTGGGGGGACATCTAGACATGAACCGTCACGCCATCACTGACTGTTTCAAACTATATATATTCTAATTTAAATAATAATGGTACAATTATCACCAGCAAGTTGATGTGAGGCAGCACAGTTATTCCTGACGTGTGGGCCTCTGATTCCTACACACGTCCCACAGGGGATGTGGAGCCCAGTTCTCGGTCTACATCCTGCAGGAGACATCCTGGAGATGCAGGCTTCACTGTGGCACATTTGCATCATTGTATTTCAAATGCGTAGCCACTGTTTGCTTTGCTTCTTGTTTTTGTTTTCCTTTATAGTAATCGAATGATACATATGGAATTCCAAAGGCAAAACCATCACTCAGACTGGAGTATTTAACTCAGGTTCCAGCCACAGCAGCTTTGGTGCTGAGGCCGAGGGAGGGATCCTGGGATAGGGGAGACCCCAGCTCTGGACATGGCCAGGTTCTACCTTGCCTCGGCCCACAGTGCCAGCCTAAGCCATTGTCCAGTGCTGAGACTCAATTTCCCTGTTATCCTTGGCTGACCGCTGCAGAGCTTACGGGCAGAATACAGAAGACCCAAGCAAGCTGGGCCAGGCTGGACAGGACCCAGAGGGAAGGAGGCTGGGCTGGGGCTGTCCATGTTGAGTGAGAGAATGCACCAGGACAAGTGACCGGGAGAGTTGGGCTCTGCAGGGAGGAGCTGGCTCAGTGCGGAGGATGGTGGTGCTCAGAGGTCACAGTGGTCAGTCCATCCCATCCCTCACAGTGGCAGGGTCAAAACATGGTGTTGGGGTGCTGATCTGGGGATGCCACAGAGCTCACAACCTTGCAGCCTCCACCGTGGAGGGTGGAGGATGCCGGTCTCCCAGCACCATCTATTGGCTTGCTTGATTCTGTTAATCCAGGTCCTTCCACCCCCAAACCAAGCCCCTATAGAGACTGACTCCATCCTGCTCAGTAGGGGCTCCTGTGTGGTCTTTGAGGTGTGTGGTTGCTTCACACTGTGCATCCACTGGAGGGGCTTTGCACGTGGTGGGCCATGCAGCGCAGCCCTGTGTAGTCTGAGAGGTTTGCATAATTAGAGAGAGCTTCCTTCTTTGCCCTGAAATCCCACATTTACTGTTCACCAAGCAGCCCACCTCTGTGTGCTTCTGGGCCTCTGAGCTATTCATGGACCCACTTGTCATCTGACTTCCAACAGCTTTCTACCAAGTCTTGCTGTCTGGGACCAAGAACCCTCATCTAGTCTTCAGAAAAGTCTCTACTGTCCTCATCTCTGCATCTTCACACAATCTTCAGGGTCAGTTTGGGCCCCCCCCACACACAGAGGCACACACACATATACACATACACAGCTGCTGGGATTTTCACTGGATTCCATTCAATCTACAGACTGATTTTTATGTCTTCTAAAACAGGCATACAGCACATCCTTTCACTTATTTATTTATTTATTTATTTATTTATTTAGGCGGTACTGGGGATCGAACTCAGGCCCCTGAGCTTGCTAGGCAAGCGCTTATTCCACTGAGCTATATCCCCAGCCCTCTTTCACTTATTTAAATCATTTTAATCTACCTTAATAAATGTTTTGTAGTTTTCCAAATCTTTTGTGAGATTCACTACTGGGAATTTCATAGCTTTTTATTTATTGATTTATTTTTGTCTTTTTGAGAGAGGGCCTTGTTATGCAGTTCAGGCTGGCCTTAAGCTCACTTTGTAGCCCAGGCTGGTCTCAAACTTGCAATGATCCTCCTGCCTCAGCCTTCCAAGTGCTGGGATTATAGGCGTGCGCCACCTCGCCTGGCTTGATAGCTTTTGATGCTACTGAAGCAGTGTCACTTGAGAGTCCTCATTCCTAATTGTCATAATTAACTTGTGCGTATCCAGTGCCCTCACTAAATCCACTTTTTAAAAATAACTGCTCTGGAGATGCAATTCCCATGCCATCAGATTCACCTACTTAAAAGTAAAAGTTAAATTTTTATGTATTCAACAAAATCACGCAAATGGCAATGTCAGAACCGTTTCACCCACCTTCCCCGACATACACAAGGGAAAAGCCCTCACCGGACACCAGTGCTCAGCTGTCAGCTACAGATTTCCTCTGTGTCATCTGCACAGACTCTTGCTGGACTTGTGGCCTGCAAAGTCTGCAGGAGCCCACAGAGGAAAACAGAGTAACATATCCCCCCTGCAAGGACCTGCGGCTCTGAGCAGCAAAGAGCTGCCTGCCTGCAGATGCACTGCTATAAGAAGGCGCCTGCAGACTGCCGGGGTGGCAGGGCAGCAGGTGGTGTTTCCAGAGCAGACTGAGACTTAGTCCAGTGCGAACAGAGCCAGATAGCTCAGCCAGTCGGCAGGTGGGGGTGGCTCCAGCGCTGGCTCCAGGACTGCCACGTGCGGAAATTCCAAGCACACCTCTCCCTGCCCCGCAGTGGGGTCTGTGGAGAAGATGGGTGGGGCCACCGTGGTCACACCTGTCCCCTTGATCAAGTAACCCAGACTGAATGTGAACCTGGGCCAGACCTCAGTTCCTCCCTCGGGGGCACTAGTGTGGTTAATGTGTCACTCCCAGGAGTCCTCAGAGAGCTGAGGGGCAGCCTCCAAACCTGCAGGTGCCGTGAGCAAGGATGGGGAAAACTCCTTCTGTGCCAAGTACTTTTTGTATTTAGAGTGAGGTACTGCAGGACGGAAAGAATCTCAGGAAAATCATCACATAAGGAACCTGTTCCACATATCCCAGTTTGTGGTTTTTGGGGTTTTGGAAGTGATGTGGTAATAGTATGGGGGCTCTCACGTAGACAAGCTTGCTGTAAACACCAGAGTAAAATGTCAAGTCCACAGGGATAAGTGGATGAGCATCTCCCTCCAACAAGGGGAACAGTCGGCTGGCCCTCATCCTCTGTGCCTGCCCAGGAGAAGAGCCCACAGCTTCCTTGGCTTCCAGGAGGAGACACCAAGGCCTCAAGTGAATCCACACCGTCCCGAGCCTGAGACCGCCTCACCAGGCACTGTGGGCTCATCTAAACCCACTCGGTGCAAACACAAAGCGGAACCCAGGGGATGCAAACCTGCCCATGATGACCCTACAATCGTCATATTGCAGCACATGGGGACATACCAGCAAAAAGGATGGACCCAGTGTCCGAGGAAATGCCACATGCCACTGAAGCTTTTCTGGAAACCTAAAATGCTCTCAAAAGATAAGTCTACTGATTCAAAAAATTAAACAGCAACCCAAACCACAGCCCTCCTATATAAGACCCATTTAAAAAAATGAGATAAACACGTTCTTCTCAGATGAAGAAATCCAAATGGGGAATAAAGACTTGAAAAAGTGTTCAACCTCATTGGTCATTCAAGAAATGCAAATTAAAACAATACTGAGATTCCATCTCATCCCAGAAAGAATGGCCATCATCAAGAAATCAACCAATAACAAATCCTGGAGGGGTGGTGGGGGAAAAGGAACCCTTCTCCATTGTTGGTGGGAGTGTAGACTGGTGCAACTTCTGAAAATCAGGGTGGAGATTCCTCAAAAAACTAGGGTTAGAGATCTCATTCGACCCAGGTATTCCCCCTTTCCAGAAGAATTGAAAACATCATACCACAGCAATGTATGCCCACCCATATTTATAGCAGCAAAACCTGTAATAGCTAAATCTTGGAAACAACACAAATGCACATCAACTGAGGAATGAATAAAAGAGATGTGGTGTTTTTATGAAGGGGAGTATTACTCAGCTCTACAGAAAGATAAACTCGAGGCTTTCACAGGTAAATGGACGCAACTAGAGATCATACTCATAAGTGAAATAAATCAGACCTGCATGTGTAGACATCATATTGTCTCCCCAGCGTAAGAAACTGAAAGAGTAAATAAAATCCAAAAGGTACAATAGATATTGTGAAAGGGAAAGAAACTGGTCAAAAGGAAAGAACAACTGGGGTTGGGGGGAAGGAGAAAAGAAAGAAGGGAAAAATGTATCTATGCACATAAGATAGCTAAGATAATTGTACTACTGGTTTCTATTGGTTTATTGAAAGGAATAGTTAATGCTTAATTTTTTATCAATTTTGCATGCTTATATCTGGTAATCTGAACAAGTACTTTGAAGATAGCAGTATGCGATATAACAACCATTGTTAATTTCCTATCATCTTGTTTTGAAATTCTGTATTGCTTTTATTCTATTTTACTCTTTAAAATACAAAAATAAACAAAAATCTCATAAGTCTTTCCTAATAATAGTATCAGTCATTTTAAATGTCAAATTTGGAGCTTTTCATATGCAGCTTTTGAAAGACCGGGTATTTGGTCTTTTCATTACCTGGTGTTACCAATTAAGCATTTTGTAAATGACTTAACATCTATGACTGCTTCATTTCTTTGACTTACAAATAGGCCCTGGTGGAAATGGATGGTTTTGTAATGCTAGAATTAGAGTTCATTGTAATGCTATGTCCGAGTTCCTCCTGACCCGAGTGTTGGCACAGAAACCGAAAGTGGATTGTGTGGTTTCCATCTAGATGTCTACTGGAGCCTCGTGTGCTCACAAGTGGAGCTGTGGGAGGGCTTTGGGTTGTGGGGGTTGACGTGCAGGGACGGATTCATCCACGGAGGAGCTGGGAGCTGGGCGTGAGGTTGGGAGCGGCAGCCTGGTGGGGGAGGTGGGTCGCGGGGCGTGGCCTGGAAGGGTCTCTCCCTTCTCCTCCCTTGATCCCTGTCAGCTTCCTGCAGCCACGCCGTGAGCAGCTCTCCTCTACCGGGCCGCCCTGCGTGGTGCCAGCTGGCTGTGGACTGAACCTTACCGACTCTGAGCTGCAGTGACCCTCTCCTCCTTAAGGTGTGGGTGCCGGTACTGAGTCTCAGAGAAGAGAAAGTGACAGAGACAGTAAGCGTCCCGGTGTTGTGGACGCTGGGCTGCATTTTGGCTGCTCTCAGTATGTTTGCTGACACCTTCAAGTGGCCTCTGCACTTTGCAAGTCTAGGACGTTAAGAGGTGGGTGCCTGAGTCTCCTTTGAAAATTAAAACACAACACCAGATGGTGGGCTGTTAAAAAGGAATGGGAGGCAAATTCCAGACAAATCCCCAGATCTTGGCTTGTCTCATGCTGCCTCTTGTTCCTGGTTTTTGGTTTAAACACTGGGCTCCCTGACAACTCTGAGGATAAGCGCTCTGCTCCCCTTGCTCTGAGAACTGTGTTATTTCAAAATCGCACTCCTTCCAACAGTGGCCCACAGTCATAGGCCTCACCTCCAGCCCAGGCCTGTGGGACACCATGAAGGGGGCATCACTCCAACCTTTATCCGGACATTGCCCATGGTGGCTTTTGTGACCCATGTCCTGCAGTGCCCTCTATGCGGTGTTTAAATGAAAGAAGTGGTATTCAGGTAGGGCCTGCTGCATGCTTTCTGCACATATGTAAAACATGTCCTGTGTGTGGCCCTGCTAGAGGTAGCATCTTCCTGTTAATAAACTAGAGCAAAGTGGGACCAAGAAGAAAAAGACTTATGAACTGCAAGCTCAGGAGCAGTGAGTGTAAGGACTTTCCTATTTAAACAACATGTGAGGAAAAAGATTTCACCTCCCAGGTCCCCCTTCATTGAACAACATGCCTGCCTTTTATAATGGCTGCTCCCCTGTCTAAAAGCATGCATGCAGTATGAGCGAACAACACAGTGAATGTTTAATATTTTAAAAATTTATTACAATAAAAGACACATTGCCATGAGTCCCCCTCAAAGTCTTTCCGCTCACTGTGAACATACTCATCCCACCATCCTTGCTACTTCCTGCAGCAGCTCTGGAGTCCTCTTTCCTGAGGGTCTTTAGCTGCCCTGTCCTGGCTGCCTCAACGTCCTGAATGGATTCAAAACATTGACCTTTCATGGTCATTTTGACGTTGGGGAAGAGCCAGAAGATGTCGGTGCCAGGTCCAGTGAATACAGTAGATGAGGACACGTACCACGTTTGTAGGAGCTGCCTTTCCCCTGGATGGCACTTAGCAGAGCATTCACCGTATTTTGGTCACGCCTTGTAAAGACACTCAGGAAAGAGGACTCTAGAGCTGCTGTTGAAAGTGGCAAGAGTGATGAGATGAGCAAGTGTGAAGTGAGGGGGAAGATTTTGACGGGAACTCATGGCAATATGTCTTTTATTGTGATATATTTTTAAGCTAATCGTTCATTAGCTAAAGTAATCATTTTGATTACCTCTTGTATATTTTCATAATGCAAAAAACATTTGGCTCCCAAAATAGATAAATGTGAAGTGGGCTTCTCCAATGCAAACCATGTATTCTAGTCTGGGCACATGTGCCCCAGCATGGCCATTACAGCAGCCCCCAGCCAGGGACCCCCAAGACACCAGAGGGGTCCCACAGGGTGGCCCAGAGCAGGCCTCCCCACCCAGCAGCTTGCTGCCCCCCTTGAGGGAGACCCTGGGAACCCACAGATATTGCAATGCGGGTCCATTAGAGGAGAGATATGCCAGATCAAGATAGCCCCTGAGTGTTCCCACAGGGACTGCCACATCCGTCTCTCATGCAGACGCAAAGCAATCTGTGCACTGTTAAAGAAATCTACTCGGGGTCACAGAGAGCGTAACGTGAAATCCCACTGTATCCCCACTGAGTCCCTGTGGCATTTGCTGTGGCACTAGTTCACCTTCACTATGGGAGACAGAAGACCCTGCAGACCTGTGATAACCCCCATCCAGGTTGAGCGGTGTTATGGAAATAATGATCCCACTCCTGAGCTCCTGGACCAGGAGGGGAAGGTTGCATCAGGTCACTAAAGCACCCAGATGAGAGCAACCATCACAGGAGATGCTGCAGCCTGGTCCTCACCACCTGCACCCTGGCCCCCCATCCTGTCTCTGGCATCTCTGAGAGACCTGGTCCAGGCCATTCTGGAACATAGGATGGGGGTCTGGAAGGGGGGCTGGCTCAGACATGGGGTGGGCACAGCTCACGGTTCCCACTGCCAGGTGCCACAGCCCAACACGAGGAACAGAAGACCAATTCCTAAAATAAAGGAAGGCTTTCGCCTCCTAATGGCCCTCAAAGCAAACCCTTTTATTCTTGTCAAATTAATGCCTCAGTACATTTAATGGGTTCAACAGAAATTCTGCTTCTTCTGGGAAATTTTGGCTGTGGAGCTGCTCTTAAAACCAATACAAATCTAGCTAGGGTGGTGGTGCACACCTGTGACCCCAGCAGTCCAGGAGGCTGAGGCAGGAGGATCCTGAGTTTGAACTCAGTATGGATAACTTAGCAGCTTAGTGAGACCCTGTTGCAAAATAAAAATTAGAGGAGGGCTGGAGATGTAGTTCAGTGTGGGGGCTCAGGTTCATTCCCCGGAACAGGAAACAAAGGACAAGAAACCTTACAGAATTGACTCTGAATCCCTCATAGAAATCTGCTGCTATTGTAGCACATCATTGCAGCCTCAGGGTGGGACAGTTTCCTCCTCCAGTTGGGAGGCTTCAGCACCCCCGACTGGGGTCCTGAGGTCCAGGGGTTTCCCACCTGGAGAGCCACAAGCTCCCTTTTCCCACAGCTGGGTGGAAGGAGGGAAGCGGCTCTGATGCCCCTCAAGCACAGAGGCCTGGCTTCTGCCCACCTGCCCGTCAGCGTACGTGTGGACTTGATGAAAGCTCCTGTGTATGTGTGTGTGTGCACGCGCACGAGTGTGTCTGTGTGTGTGTGTGTGAACTGCAGCCTCTTGAGCCCCATGCTGCTGAGGCAGGCAAGCTGGGGGGCACAGTGTCTGGAAGCCATGGAGATGTCCAGACCAGAGAATGATGGAGGCCCCCAGGGGTCCTGCTGTGTTGTGGAAGGGGATGGAAGAGTGGCCAGGGCTGGCAGGGGATGGGTGGATCCCTGGGGTGAGACTGCAAGAGGGCTGACAGAGGACATGGGGCCGTGTCTGCTCTGCTCTCCACCGAGAGCCTGTGGCCAGCACCTGCTGTGCCAGTGGTGCTGGGTGGGTGGAGGCCAGGCCCTGTGCTACAGTCAGCAATGGGACTCACTCCATTGTTGCTGGGTGTCAAGGAGCATCCACCCCTTCCCTGAGCCAGGGACCATCCTCACAGGTCTGGGTCCTACCCGTTATCCCCAGCTGCTGCTCCATCAGGCTCCCCTCCTTCAAGGGCCCAGGCCCTGCTCCTGTGGGACAACAGTGCCTGCGCAGCATGGCCTGGATGGGACAGACTCCCCTGCATACTCATTTCCCTCTCCACTCCTGCCGGGATCCAGTGAGGGGATCAGGTCACCGAGGGAGCAGAGCCCAGGGCCATCGCCTGTGAGTGGCAGGGATGGGAAGAGCCAGCAAAGGTGGCACTGCTGTCAGGACCTTCCCTCCAGCTCTGTCCACATCAAGCCTCTGGTGGCCTCAGGGCGCAGGAAGACCCCTCCCGGTGTGGCTGTTAGGGACACCGTGGCCCAGGTGTGACACGCGCGCGCGCGTGCGCACACACACACACACACACACACACACACACACACACACTGCAGTTTGATTCTATTTTCAGTTCAATTTTTTGCTAACAGGAAGCCTAGGGAAAGCTTTGAGCTCTACAAACAAGCCCATAGTAGGAGCTTGGAGGTGGTACAGGATGTCCACTCCTGGTATGGCCTCTCTGTGGCCTCCATGGCAGAAGGACCACTCTGCCTGCTCCTCTCTTGTCACATGGGTTGGTCCTGACTTCCTGTGAGGGACACATCCCTGCCTCTTGCTTTGGACTGAAACCACAGTTCCTGCTCGTTTGGCTGGCTCCCCGGGTCTCCAGGCTTTCCGTGTCCATGCCCCCTTCTACCGCACAGCTTCGTGGGGCTGCCTCTCCCAGCCCTCCTCCCCCTCACTCTGTCCCTGTCTCTCTCAAGAGCCACCTTCCCGGGCCTCGGGGTCCAGAGCTGCCCATCGCCTGTACCTGACGGGGCCACTGACTCCACCAGTCACCTCTTCACCGTGGCCCCCAGAGTGGAGGGCTGGGCCCCCACTCCTGCCAGAGACCCCCAGCTCAGGCTAGAGAAAGGTCCATGGCCTGTGGCAGGGCTCAGGGGGAGGACACTTGGAACACACCTCGGGAGATGAGTAATATTTTGATGCAACATTTTAAAAACTTGAGTCCTGTAAAACTCACCTACAATTAAATACATATAGGTACATTATTCTTTCAAAGAACTCTCCCTTTGCAACACGTTTTCCCAAGCCCAGGCTCACAGTGGCTGCTTTGCTCCTTTGAGCGTGGCTGTGGCCATGGCTGTGGCATGGGTGGTGGCTGTGGTGACCCGAGGGTTAAACTATCAGTGACATGATTTCTCCAGAGATGCATCCAGCCTGGCACCCACTGGGCAGTCACAAGGCCCTGCACCAAGGCCGACTAAACAGCGCCAGATAAAAATAAGCACAGAAGCACTTGTCCCTCTCAACAGGCTGGGTGGCCTGGCCTCCGCAGAGCGGCCCCAGCATTCTGGCCTCCTTATCTGGGTCTGGGAGCCGGGCGCGGCCCAGACCAGAGGCCTGGACAGCTCAAGACGCTATGCACAGATTAGGGTGCAGTGGAGGTGTCATGGGGTGAATGAAGCCGGGTGCCCAGGGAGAATTCCTGAGCTGCCTCGGTCAACCCTCTCCCACCCTGTGCTGGCAAAGCTCAGCTCTCCGGCGGCCTGGCCATCGGAATGCATTGCCCTCCCTTGGCCGTGATCTCTGATCCGAATCGACTCCTAGCTGTGCTGCATTCCTGGGCTGCTGGTAATTCATGATGGCTATGTCACGGGTCCACGCACTCTGTCTGGCAAGGCCTCTTGGGAGGCCCCTGTTTCCCACCGCCTGAGCCCCCTCGCTTCCCTCAGAGAGGCCTCCCCTCCCCTGAGAGCCCCCACCCGAAGGGAAACTGCAGAGCCCTTGGTGCAAGATCCTCGCTCCAAGACGGTTCTTTCCTTCCTGGCTGGGTGAGGACACAAAGGGACTCTGGGCAGGGGGTAAGTGGTCTAAAAGAAGGAAAATGGAGGCCACCAGGTGCTGCACCCTGACTCCCTCCACCCTGGAAGGCAGAGGAAGGGCCCCGGTGAGCCCGGGAAGGACCTGGCAGAGCACTGAGCCCTTGGCCAGCAAGTCCACCTCGAATGGTGCCCATGTGAGGCAGCGGGTCAATGCCATCCCAGCCACTGAGGCTCAGTAGGTGCAGGGTCCTTTGGACACAGGCAGGAGTCCCCTGAAGGTGGAAACCCATCTGCTACACTCCCCAGGCCTGGACAGCTCCCACCCAGTTAGGCAGCACGGAGCTTTGAGATGCCCACATCTCCCTGCTTAATGATTTCCTCAGCAAACATCCCAGCCCAGCGTAGAACTGAGGTCACCATGATCTCCTGGCCACTTTGAGATGCCTGAAACTTGTCAGTTGGAGGTATTGATGTGGGTCCAACCCCAGGAGCCCCAACTCCTGAGCCAATGTGCTCACTGTATCTCCCCAGCCTCTGTCCATAGCAGATACTGTAAACCAGGATGGGCCTCCTGTTAGGGCCGAGCTGCCCACCTCCTTTGGACTTGGGGGAGTGGAGAAGCCAGGTGGACCCTGAGCCCACTGGAGCCCAGCATCAAGAGGGATACCTGAGAGCTTTGGGAAAAGTTGGCAGTAGCCCTGGCCACTGCTCAAGCCCAGGGTGGGGCCTGTGGCCAGGGGCAGTAGGGAGGAGCCTGGCACGGTTGCTATTCAGTCCAGGTTCTAGCCGAATGTCCCTCTAGGTCAAGCTGGCAGAGCCCAGAAGTCCCCACATTGCAGGGACAGGACCCAAAATCATGGGACTCTGAGGGTGGCACCAAGGTGATGTGGTATCCACAAGCTGCACATCTGGATGACTCCTGAAGGTTGGCAGAGGGAGGGGCTAGCGTGGGCTGATCGAGTCCCCCAAACCACATGGGGAAGAGCTGACCTCAGGGCCTGGGACTGCATTTGGAGAGAGGTTCTTGGAGGAGATGATTATGGGCGGGCCTTGTCCACTCTGTCCTTATAAGGGGAGACATGGGAGGCAGGTATGGTGGCAAATGCACCTGTAACTTGGGACTCCACAAGGCTGAGGCATGAGGATGGTGAGTTCGAGCCCAGTGTGGGCAACTCAGTGACTCAGTGAGACCTATCTCAAAATGGGCTAGAGATGAGGCCCAGCGGACAGGCCCCTGGCTCACTCCCAGCAGGAAGAGAAATAAGGGTGGGGCAGAGAAGGGGAAGGTTAGGAAGGAAGAGAATGAAGGGGCTGGAGGGGAGGCAGCAGACCTGGGGCTTGGCCCACACGGAACCGGAAGCAGAGACCACTCGCCAGTGAGGCCACCCTGGGGTCCAGCGCCGAAGGCCGCCATCTGAGCCTCACAGTGTTGGCCTGCGAGCACTGCAGTGTTGCCCCAGTGTCCCCAGAAGACCCCGCGGGCTTCTCAGGGGCCCCACCATGCTAGGTCGCCCAAGGCCAGGTTGGGACTGGGGACGTGACGGCAACACACACGCATGCACACACATGCACATGTGCACATACACACACACACAAGCATGCTCATGCACACAGGCATGCACTGGCTTTGTCACCCCTGCAGCTGCATCAGTCATCATGGAGAACTGGATGTGACCCAGTGCTTGGTAGCGGACGGTCCCGACAACTGTGGCCACGTGTCCTGTGGGCTACGTAGTGGTAGACCAGGTTGGGATGTGACATACACAGCTGGGGGGAGGATGGAGGGTCCCAGGGACCTAGCCTTCTGGAAAGGACACAGTGACAGTGGAGAAGACAGATGATAGGGCCAGCGGCTGGAGACTCCAGGGGAAGCTTGGGGCCACAGCTGTGCTGACCTGGCCATGGCTCACATCCGCATGGTGTCCGTGCCGCAAAACGTGCACCAAAAGGAAGGTGACGACGGAGTTCACAGCCAGAGAGATGATAACCCAAGGGCAGAACCGGAGAACGTAATCACAAGTATGTGAGTCTCTGAGGATGTCAGTAGCTACTAAATAAATGAGCAGGAGCCAGGGAGAAAGGACCCAAGGCCCTCCCCACAGGAGCACCCAGGCAGCAATGCAGGTATGGGGAGGTAGGAAATCAGAGCCCACACCTGCCCACAGGGCCACTACCTCCTAGTGTCACCAGGTCCTGAGCTCTCCCAGATTTTGTGATTGTGCAGCGTAGGATGCTGGAGGGCCAAAGGCTTAGTGAAAGCCAGAACCTCCCAGCCTGCAGCACCTGAGTGGTAAAGCACAGGGTATGATTTCCCGGTTTTGACAAATGAGCTGTGGTTACGCAGGAGACTGCGGCCTGAGAGCCTGGGTACCCAGTCCTCGCTGGTTCCTGCACCTCTCCTGCAAAGCTAAGATTATTTCCAATCCCAGGTGTCTAGGGAAGTGGGCTCTCCCTTGGGGAGGGATGGGCTTCCATCGGACAGTCACACGAAGGGGAAGCCGACCTGTTTTGGATAGAGGTGACTTAAAATGACTCTAAGAGGTTTTCATAATGAGAGTGGGAAGCCATAATTTACCTACCTACCTGAAAGTTCTTCCTACTCTTCACAACAGAGGGAGGATTGTTCTGTAGCTGCAGGGAAGGCCTGGGCCTGAGGCCAGGGTGTCTCCCTCCCAGGTATCAGAATGACTGCCTGACCCTCTCTGGCCCTGAAGGCCTGCATTGCCATCCCAGGGTCTGTGTCTCCAAACTCAGCCTTTCTGCTCACCATGTGCAGGCCATGGCTGTCAGGCAGTGCCAGAGGAGCGCCTGGCACACAGGGAGCCTGGCCAGGATGCCTCAGCCTTGAAGTCTGTCAGGCAGTGCAGCGTGGGCACAAGGTATGGCTCAGGGCTTGAGCCCAGGGTCCACAGGTGGGCAGGGAAGCGTTGATGTGGGCTAGGCCCAGCCATGAGGTCACAGTCCTGGGAATCAACAGGGTCATCGCCTCCTCACAGACAGCGCGAGTCCAGGCACAGTCTCCACAGTGGGACGCTCAGACTGCCCAGCCGCCTAGCCACCACCCCATGGAGCCAGGGCTTCCTGTCTGGGGGACAGCTCAGCAGAGCCCCCTTCCCCAGAGCCTTCTTCCATGGCCCCTGGCACTGCCACATACCTCGCCATGCATCTGGGGCTCTGGCACCAGATCCCCTCCCCTGCCCAGCCTGCCCACAGCACCTGGCTGGCCTGGCCCACCTGGGTGTCTCATCGGCCCCCACCTGGACTTCAGCCCCCAGGCACCTGGATCCTCCTGCAGCCCCCCGTTTAGAGGCGCGCTAGTCTCCAGGCCCGCACTCTGACAGGGTCTACTCCTCCCTCCCTCCCTTTCTGCCCCAGGACATCGGCACTCACTGCTTCCCCCCTGCACCAGGACGTCCAGGCCTCCCCTGGCCCAATAGCGTGTCCTTGTCCACTCCAGGCAGTGCCTGTGCGCCGTCACTGCAATGGGCTGTGTGGGGCCTCAGTCTACATCTCCTCCAACAGCCAGGGCTTCCTCGAAAAGGTGACACAGGGGGGCTGGGGATATAGCTCAGTGGAATAAGCGCTTGCCTAGCAAGCGCAGGGTCCTGAGTTCGATCCCCAGTACCGCAAAAAAAAAAAAAAAAGAAAAGGTGACACAGGAACCAGCCACATAGGCCAAAGCCAGAGGCAACAGGGCAGCCTGCAAACCAGTGTGTATGGGGTGTATGCCACGGGGCATAGCTGTGGTTGCCCACAGCCAAGGGAGTGGTGGGGACACAGATGGGGCCAGCACGGAGCAGGGGACCCCACTGTGGATCAGGGAGCCGCACCATGGTGGGCCAGGGACAGGGAGCCCCATCCACACGGCATCAGCAGAGGGGCCTCCTTGAGGGGATGGTGCTGAGGGAGGGCACAGTGGGGCTGGAGCGAGGGTCAGGCTCTGGGCCCTGGCCCTGCGTGTCACTGTCCCTGCCTGGGGCCAAGGGACTGGGCAGCCAGAGGGGCAGGTGGTAACCAGCACAGCAGGGCAGGGGGGCAGCCAGCGAGCCTTCTCTCAGCAGCACTGTCACAAGCTCAGCTTGCAGAAGGAGAAAACCCTGACGGCCAGGAGGGAGGTAGTGCGAGGCCTGGCAGTGCCTGGGCAGCTGGTCCTGTTCTTTCAGAAGGTTCCCAATACATGAGCTTCTCTGGGTCCCCCTGTGTCCTAAAGGCCTCTGCCTGGCCCAGGCCTGGATACTCAGGGGCGTGCCGTGGCCTGTCCACACAGGCGAGGTGGGCAAGGTCAGCCTGGCTGTAGCCCAGGAGACAAGATGTGACCCAGCCAGACAGCCACAGGGCACAGTGAAGGGTCGTGCTTCCGGCCAGCTGAGAACAAAGGCCCTGTGTGCCCCACTGGCCTGCCCAGGAGCACAGGGCCCTTTTCATCCCAGCCCTCTGTCAGGGCTGCTGGGGCCTCCGGCTGGGTGATGCGATGGGACTGACGAAGGGGGTGACTCAGAACCGCGGCCAGGCCTTGCGGCCTGGAGTCTGGGCATGTGCTCTACCTCACTAACCCTAGCTCCGCCTCAGACAGGGCTGCCCAGGGCCCAGGCCTTGGCCACCTACGTGCAGAAGCCTCTCCCGGGTGGGGCCAGCTCCACAGGATCCTGGAGGGAGAGCAGTCCCGCAGGTGGATGCAGGGGAAATGGGAGCAGCAGGGGACACGGGGTGGCCTGGCAGCAGGAGGGCAGTCAGACAGCTGAGCACACAGGGGCCCGGGAGGTCTGTGAAACTCCTGGGGGTGCTGTGGGCAGCATGTCTCAGGACAGACAGAATATAGACTGAGGTGGCTTCACCCAGCGACTCTGCCTGGAAGGCAGCCTCGCTGTCCCTAGGAAGTTCATGTGTCCAGTGCCCTGGGCAGCCCACCGGGCTCCCTGAGGAGGGGCAGCAGGCACCCAGATGAGCTTTGATTTCTCAGGAGGTGGCTGGAGGGAAGGTGAGGGGGACGTCCATCTTGCAAGGTATCCTGTGTGGGGAGACAAGACAGGGTCTTCCATGCATGACACGGTGTGGTGACAAGCAGATGGCATATAAAGGCGTCCCTGAGAAAGTGTGAGCCTTCACAAATGCAGAGACGTTTAAAACCAACAGAAAAAAAGAAAAAAAGAGAAAAAAATAAAATAAAATAAAATAAAACCAACAGAAGCATCCGCCAGGACAAAGCCAGCAGCAATTATCAGAGACATCATCAGACACAGGGACATGGCCACAGCCTCACCTCTGAAACAAAGACGGCACCCAGCAACCCCACAGGCAGCCCAGGCCAGGTGCACAGAAAGCCTGGGGGCCCAGGGGCAGAAGGGACCTTGGGACAACCTCACAGGGAGCAGGCAGAGGGGCACAGCCTCCCAGAACCTTTGTTCCAGGAACTGGCTGCCACCCCACCAGCCTGTAATCAGCCTGGGACAGCATAGGCTCAGGCAGGCTGGCTAAGGTCCTGGCACCTGCCTTGGCCAGGACACTGGTCAGAAAGCCAATCTGTGCACAGAATGGCAGTGCCAAAAGGAGCCCTGCAGGCTCAGTGCACACTGGGGCCCATGCCGGTCTCAAGAGGCCCAGGTGGCTGAAGCCTGGGTTGTGGGTCCTGCATAGGTGGTGCTGGTGACGTCAGTGCCTTTCCACAGACGCAGAGAGTTGGCCACTGGCTGCCTGCCTGGGTCACACTGGGAACCCCTGGACTGTAGGCAGCAAAAGGAAGGAAGGAAGGAAGCAGCTGGCCAGCTCGAGAATGTGGAACAACTCTCCATAAAGTTATATTCTGGAGCCACCAAGAACACATGTTCTGTTTGGGCCTGACCCAGATGTTGGGGTCAGAGCATCTAAAAACAAGCTGTGATGCTGGCTCCCATGCCACAACCCACGCCAGGCGCTATACATGTCCAGGCTAGCCGGGTTCTGAGCCGTTGGACCCTCTTCCCACACCCACTGCCTGGCCCAGGGCGTTGGGGCTGGGGAGGCATTCCAGGAACAAGGGATGCAGCCTGGGAGTGGGCTGCCAGTGGCAGAGGGCAGGCAGGACCCCTGCTCCGGGGCATTGAGCCTTATAAGGCTCTTGGGCCATACCAGTGACAAGAATAGCCTGGCCTTTCCTTGGCCAGTCGGTGCCAGCCAGCCAGAAGCACCAATCAGGCCCATGCTGGCCACTTCATCCTGCCACCCCACAGCTCCCTATAGCTGGAGGTGGGGCGGGGGCCACCACTGGCTACTGTGTGGCATGTACACACATGCTTTCTCTGTGCACATTCATACATACACACACGTGTCCATGCATCACCCTATCCCAAGTCCCTCTAGCTCCTGCCTGGGCCCTCTCATGCCTTTTGTGCCTGAGAAAGAGGCTGACCCGGAAAGGAGTTAGTGACAGCCATACAGTCCAGAGGGTCACCCCTGCCCTCAGTGTCCCAAGGGCCATAGGATACCTGCCACCTCCTGTCCTAACAGCTGTGGGACAGAGGGTAC
The DNA here is from genome assembly GCA_004027595.1 of Dinomys branickii. Classification (NCBI taxonomy): domain Eukaryota; kingdom Metazoa; phylum Chordata; class Mammalia; order Rodentia; family Dinomyidae; genus Dinomys; species Dinomys branickii. The sequence goes on along the minus strand of PVLD010001012.1, from coordinate 206,497 downwards.
TAATCCCACCTCCATGTGAGGCCTGGTGGCCCAGCCCATGAGAACCACTGGGGTGGGTGGCCTGTGGGGCCTAGAACCCAGGCCTGATGGGAGGAGGGGTTCAGGGGCTGCAGGTCCCAGTTTCACCTCTGCCGAGGACAGCAGGTGCCCACCAGGTAATGCCCAACATGGGATAGGTACTTCCACTGGTCCCCAAGGTTCCTGGGTGACAGAAGACAAGCCCAAGCCCAGCCACCAAACACAGCCAACAGGTCCACATGGCACCCACCAGACTTGGCTTGGTGGGTACAGGGCAGGGTGTGAGGCCCCGAAGGCCACATCCTCAGCAGCCTGGTGGATCAGTCTGGGCTCTGGCCGCTCTGGCCAGACTCTCAGCAGAGTCTGCTGAGCTTGCCAACCATCTTCCCTGGCATGCCTGCCACCTGTGTGTCCTCTCTGCACAGGGGCTGCCCAGGCCCGGCCCTGTTGAACTAGGCTGTTTGTCCTGTTATTGAGTTCTAAGCTTCTTTGTAAATCCAAAACAGTGTGCTGGGGATTGACCAGTGGTCAATTTGTAACACCCACTTGAACTGAGTCAGCACGGTGCTGTGTATGGAAGGCTCACCTGGGGATTGTTGCCAACAGCATAAAAGGGGAACTGGAGGGGAAGATGGTGTGCTGTTGATTCTCCTGGAGAAGCTTGTTGCCCTGGTTTTCCTGATGGGAACTCGGCTGTTACCGTCGGAGGAGCCTGGGTCCTCGCTGTCACTGAGGGTGGCTGCGGTTCTCTTCAGGGGGGCTCTGGTCCTTACCTTGTGCATCGCTTCCTGGCTCCAGTGCAGACCCCTCAGCTGCTGGCACAGGGCCTTCATGCAGCGCAGGTCCTTTATACAGACTTGCATGTAGCATTATCATGGGCTCTAGGCCTCCAGCTGGATGCATGCAGGACATTGCCGTGGGATCCAGGCCCTCAGCTGGATTCTTTGGGCCTTTAGTGTGTGGACAGATCTCCTGCACTCCTCTGCACTGGACTCTGTGGGTGAATAGTATAAACTAATCCTATGAACTATGTGTCCTGCATTAACTCTATTCCCTGACCACCACACAGTGTCCTTCATCAGGCAACATTTCCTTTCACATTTCCTCCCAGTCTATCTCCTCCGCCTCCCACCATCGTCTTTCCCAGGGAAGTTTCTGGTTTTAATAACAGACAGCTGATCCTGGATGGTGTGTTTGGCATCACATCCAAAAAGTCCCCAAGCCCATGGTCACCTAGGTTTTCCCTGTGTTCTCTTCTAGGGATTTCACAGTTTTGCAAGTTACATGTGGGTCTGTGATGGCTCTGAGTTCATTCCAGGGAGGCCACTGGGTCTAGGCAGCTTTCGGGTTTTGCATATGGTTCTCCCAGTGTCCAGGCATTTGGCAGGTTTGTTGATGGTAGCTGTTCTTCTGGGCTCGGCAGGTTGGATGAAGCCACCCACATTGGCAATGGCAACTGTCCTTGCCCCCACAGACTCAGAAACAGTGCCTCGTGGTTACCTGTGCAGCCAAGCGCCAGCTGGGGGCGCTCACAAAAGGCCCTCACAGGCCTGTTCCCAGCTCTGGGTTCCGAGGGCCCACGGCACCACATTATGCTCAGCGCTGACTACTCAGCTGCCGCCCTCCGCCCCTCCCACTTCAGCACTGGCCTTTTGCATCACTTCCACAGCTGTTCTGCTTCTCCCCACGTGCTCCTGCTGTCAGGCTCAGTCGACACTCTCCAGTGCTTGGCTTCAGCCTGCAGAAGTGCAGCAGCCCTGATCTTGGGGCCTCCCGGCCTGAGGCCCTACTGGACTCCTGCGCTGTTGTCATCCCCACCCAGCAGCTGCACAGGGTACGTCTCAGGCCAGCCCCATGGGAGGGAGCAGTGCTTAGTGGTAGGCGTGACCTTCGTCCGGACGGGAGCAGAGTCTCTGCGGCCGGGTCTGAATGCAAGTCCCACGTCACACCCCGGGCAGCAGGCCTACCGACAGGGCCTGGACACTGAGGGCTGAGCCCTGTGGTGAGCGTCCAGATGACCACATGGACCTGGACAACGAACTTCTAAATGGTGGCTAGGGCAGGGGCTGATGTGTGAAGCCCTCATTGGGGTATCCTGGAGACTCCAGAGACCTACCACTTCCTGTCTAGGGCTGGTGGATGTCAGCCTGCTCACAGGCAGAAGTGGGTCCCCAGGGCAGGCCAGCCAGCCCTGAGTCCAGCCCTCGAGTGTCAAGCACTCCAGAACTACACTTCTCAGGACCCCGGAGCTGACCCAGTTCTGTGGCAGCTGATAGACATCTACTTATTCTGGCAGGGAAGGCCTACAGGAAATGAGAAGTAGGTAAAGTTATTTCGGCTTTCATCTTTCGCTGGCTCTGGGAAGGGCTGTGGTGCCCAGCTGCAAACTGGGGTCCTTTTGGCTGCTCCAATGGGCCCTGTGTGTGGGGACCTTGCTCGACTCTGAGGATTTGGTTCCCTGCTCAGGGTGCCAGCCAGCTTCACCGAGAGGACAGCGCCCACGTGTCAGGGGACCAGCCGGTGTCTATTGTCCTGAGGCCGCGGAGCATGTGTCACCTCACCTGCCTGTCTGTCGCAGTGCTCTGTGTTTGTGCTGTCCCTTGGCCTGGAGTGTGGAAGACCCTGTCCACCTGGCTGGCGGGACCTCGTCCTCGAGGGCTGGGGCCCAGGAGATGCCCTGGCTGCGCCTGACATCGTGCTCCCATAGCGGACACCCACGTTTGGTGTTGCAATCCCTGTATTTACAGGGCCTCTCTCCACAGCCCAGCATGCTGTAAACACTAAGGGCCCTGCTCTGGGCTGCGTCATTGCGGTTTTGAGGGACAGTTCAAACCACGAGTTCCCAGCCCTGTCTTGGCGCCCTTGTCCTGCGTCCCATCCTGTGGGAGGCTGCTGGGGTCACTTCTCCGTGCTGAGAGCTGCAGAGGGAGGGGTGGGAGGCCCTGGGGTCTTGCCCTCATCACCGTGGACATCACAGTGAGGACAGCTGTGCAGAGTTGGGCCCTGTGCATGGAGGTGTGTACACCTGTGTGTACACACCTGTGTGAGCAACTGTGCATAATGTCCTTGGGCAGTCTGCACCCTCACCATCTGGACAGCACTACAGCTTTCTCTGTGTTTCTGCCATGTGTTTCTAGTGTGTGTGTATGCATGTACGTTCTGGTGTGTGTGTGCATGTGTGCTCCTGGTGTGTACCTATGCCGTGTGTGCCCCTGTGCCCTGCCCACCTTTCTTCTGTCCTCCCTGTCCACTGCCCCCAGCCTGCCTGTCTGGCACGAGGACAGTGAAGGCCAAAACTTTGGTTGACAGAGGACTATCTTGTAGTCTTAGTTACTTTTCTCGTTGCTGGGACAAATACCCGATAAAAATACCCAGTGCCCAAAGCTAAAGGTGGAAAGGTTTATTTAGCTCACAGTTGATAGAAATTTCAATCAGCTGGCTCCAAGCAGGCAGAGAACAGTTCATGGTGCCCAAGAGGCAGCAAAAGCATCAAGGGGAAGACAAGCCTCTTTCTGTCCCTCATATCGCATGCAGGCTACCCACCCTAGGCCACTCACACCCTTATTCCCAGCCAGAACTACACCAAACCAATCAGTGGACTGAAGTTATTAATCACACGCCCTTAACCCCAGCATTACACACTCTAGATTCAGCCACCTCTGAAAAAGTCCTATAGACAGCACAAGGCTTTGGGGGGACACCTAGATACAAACCATAACACTCGGTCACCAGTGTGAACTCTGAGCAGGGAGCAGGCTGGGGGCCCCCTGGTCCAGATGCCTCCTCTCAAGCGAATGGCAAATGCCAGACTCGGCCAAGGGACAGGGTTCCCAGACCTAATCATGTCCCAGAGAGGCAGAGGGTGGGGGCTAGGCACATGACAGGGAACAAGGGCCCTTTGTGCCTTGGCTGATGGCCCCGCTGCCCTGGCCAGAGCTGCCCCCAAGCTGTCCTGGGTCCATGGGGAAGGGGCCTTGGCTGCAGGGGATGCCACCCCCATTCCTGCTGGGCATGGGCAGTGTCAGGACAGCTGTAAGGAGGCAGAGACTACTCAGGGAACTTGTGGAATGCAGTGCAGGAGAAAGCAGAGTCCTCCCGATCAGTTGGGCTGTGCTCCTGGGGAACACTTTCAGGTCACCATGCTCCTAAACAGTGCATTTGTGATGACTGGGCTTTCCCAGCAGTCAGAAGCAGGTTGCATAAATGAGTACCCAGACCCTGCCTCAGCAGGCATCCCCCTGCCAGCACCCTGCAGCCCCGCAGAGCCCTCACCCTCCCCGCCTGACCAGCACATCCGGGCCCAGGGTGGAGGAAGGGAGCACCGGTTTCCAGGAGGCACCAGCTGCACTTCAGAGAAAGCCATGCCTGACCTGAAGCTACCCCTACTCACTTGGGCAGGAAGGGCCAAGGGGCCAGGGCTCCCTGGGGACAGAGGTGCCTGGAGGGCCCAGCTGGGCCTGCAGCCGATTCCATCAGGTGCACAGAGCAAACAGGCAAATGTACTCGGGCCGAGGGAGTGGGCTTTTCCCTGCTGGACTTGGGGGTACAGCGGAAGGGGGCAGTTCTCAGGACAGATCTGAGCATCAGAATACAGTGAGGCAGTCACAGCCCTTGTGCACTTGGACACCGCGGGCCCCGAGTGCCAGAGTAACTCTGACTGAAAGTGAGGAGGAGCATTCAGCCCACTGTGCTGTGGACTGTAAGTCACCCTGGGGCCAGTGCAAGCATGGTGGATCTGGACAGGAAGAGCAGGCAGTCCTGAGCCTGTGGTGAAGGTGGCAGAGGTTAGGGACTCTGAGTCACTTCCAAGTGTCCTTCACCAAGCGTCTCTATGCAGAGGGGAGGAATGCCCCAGGTTGTGCCCGAAGGCAGACATTGGGACCAGCCCAGCAACACCAGAGTCTAACTGCCAAGCACACCAACTGGGGTGCATCTCTTCAATACTGGCTAGGTCCCGAGAGCCCGAGAAAGACGAGGAAACAGGCAGATGGGGCAACGCAACACCAGGTGCGGCCTTGACTGGAGCGTTTGCTTCAAGATGTTACGGAGCCAGCCGGCAAGACTCAAGTGTGCCTCGCATGCAAACATGCAGCCACCCAACGGCCCCCAAGGGCTCCACCTGCCACATCAACTCTGAAGTCCAAGTCCACGGGCTCACTGAAATATCGCTGAAGGCGGAAGTCAGAGGGGGACATGATCTCAAGGACAGCCCCCCTCATCCCATGTCTTCCCAGAGCAGCCCTCGGCAGTCCAGCCCCCCACCACCTCACAGTGCCCACGCTGTACACACGTCTCAGTGCATGCTTCAGCTCACCCTCCTTGGTGCCAGTCTTGTGTCACCCATCGGTGCTGCTATGACCAAATACCCGAGATGAATGGCTCACTGAGAGCAAAATCCAAGGCCCGCAGTCCAGGGCAGAAGGCAAGTGTCTCTGCTTCCAAGCTGGTGCCTGCACTGGACGTCCTCACAGCGCACAGTGTGGGGACCTATGCGGGACTCAGTTGCAGGGCCCAGGCCACACGGAGGGACAGGGAGCACCCGCCCAGCCCCTGGGTACACACAGGTCAGGTGGGCGGCACTGCAGCATTGCCTCCTCACACAAAGGAGGGCTGCCCCTGTCCGGAGGTCTCTGTCCTGGGTGATACGGGGTGGGGGACTCTGACAGGGCGGAGTGGAGGCCTAGCTGGGCCTGTGTTGCTTTGTTTTGCCCCACTGGGGGTGGCCCGTGTCAGGGTGGCTGTGGGGAGGCAGGAATCACACACGGAACTCATGGAAAGCACTCAGTGCAGGAGAAAGCAGGGGACCCAGGGTCCTCAGGCGCTGTCTGTCCCCCCTCAGGTGGGCTGTGTCCCTGAGCGACCTAGTTTGGGCAGCTGCCACAGAAAACCACAGGTGACAACAGGGGGAGGCAGGGCCACGTGAGGTGGGAGTGGGAGCCCAAGCGAGGGGGTCCCCAGGCCCAGGCGGCCTTGGCCACTGCCTGGGCTCACGGATGCTCAATGTCCTTTCCTGGCATCTCAGGACCTGACTTTCCCAGCCTCAGGACATCCGAGAGAGAAAGCTGTGGTTTTGGAAATCCACTGGGCTTGATGACGAACAGCATTCCAGCCCTGGGGGGGCACTGCTCACAGGGGCTGGCCAGCTGTGGGAAATTCCCGGCTAATGCCTGCAGTACTGAGGGCTGGGAACGGTCCTTGGGCAAGCAGTGGGGCTGCAGGGATGAAATTCCTGCTTCCTGTCCTGACCTTTCACCTTCAGGAGGCCTAGTCCTGTCTCAGATGTTTCCCAGAGCGTGACAGCGTCTGCCAGCCTGGACTCCACCCCAGCCCTGGCTGCAGAACCCCGACTGTTCGACATGTTTCCTGCTCTATGAACCAGGTGACACCAAAGCTCACCTGACCGGCACACTCAGCCTCCCACCCTCAGCTGGCTTGGTGCCAGGCCCATCTTCCCCACAGCAAGCTTTGGCTGGGGGCTGTTCCTGGAGCTGGGCACACCGGCCATAGAGAGAAGAGGCAGACCGGCAAACAGAGAGGTAGACAGGGAGACACAGAGACAGAGATGGCAGCAACAGAACCCAGATCCCCAGATTTCACCGCTCTCCCCCACTCTGCCTGTTGGATACCAAAACCCTCAGCCTAAACCTCGGGTTCAGTTTCCTGTTGCAGCCCAAGGCCCCTAACCGGCATGGAGAGAGGAATCTGGCTTGGGACGCCCAGCCTGGGCATTGGGCTGCAGCCCATACTTGCTGTAATTGTCCCACCTCAGCCTTCAATATTTGCCACAAATTGTGTTCTGGTGGCAAAGCCACCAGCATCCTTTGACCTCGCCTGGGGTTTGCATCTAACCCTGCGGGGAACATCTGCCCAGATGAGACCGGCTGGTCTGAGAGGTTCCCGCAGAGAAGAGTGTGGGAGCCACATGCTTCTCCAGCCACCCCAACCAGAGGTGCATTACTGTCCCTAAGGCCTGGCCCATACTCAGGCTCTGCAAAGCTGGGCCGCCCCATGCCACTCAGCCCACCAACCACAGTCTGTGGCACCCCACGCGCATAGCGAGAGTCCTGCTGTGCCTGTGGGTCTGCCATGTCCCATGTCATCTACCCAGGAGGTGCCCCAACTCTGAATTGGCATTGGCAGCCTAACCTCTGCTTCCTTCCCTGGAGGATGAGCTCACTGTCAACACATTTCCCATCTGCTACTGATGGGCAGAAGGGCCACCTCTAGTAACTTTAGATGAGCATTTAAGGAAATACATCTGCAGCCTCTAAAATGTGCTACAGCCTCATGCAACCACTTTTTTTGCCTGTGCCATCAAACACAGCCCGTCTCACATGCAGCGAGCCCAGTTGTATGCCATAAGCAAGAAAGGAAACAAGGTGAACACTGTGGAGGGGAGGGACTTCAGAACCACAGCAGCACACCCCCAGGTCCTGTGGGGAGCACCACAGAGCACGGTGTCTGCTGTGTCCCCCATGATCCAGCAGGGGTCCCCCAGGGCCCTAGCATCAGGGAGAGGTGGCTGATTTCCTCTCACAGAAGACACCAGCCACACACACCTTCCCCAGGTCAAAGGGAACTGGGGGGCGGGGCAGAAGCAATAGGGTACAGATCAGTGAAATAACCAAGTACCTAAAAGCTGGACTACATGGGCCATTTTCTGAGAAATGAAAAGTACCAAAAGACTTAAATAGAAATAGGAAACTCAACTGGGTCCATGCGAAGGGGCTGAAAACTCAGCCAAGTTTACCCTTAGAAGGGCACCAGGTTCATGCTGGTGTGTGGCAGGCCCAGCCCTTAGGAATAATGTGCAGAGGGGCCAGAACCTCCTTCTGGGCCAACCCTGCCTCTGTGCTTCAGTTTCCTCACTTGAGCTCTTCAGACGGTCAGGAAAATAGCAGCTAATGCACAGGGTAGACTGAGTGAAGATGTAGCTCATGGCAATGAATTCAAAGATCACATCAGTGCTTGGGGAGGCCTGGGTGGGGAGGGGCTGTGATTCCTCCTTCAGAGCTCACACCAGTGGCTGGGAATATAGCTCTGTGGAATAAGCACCTGCTTGGCAAGTGCAAAGGTCCTGAGTTCAATCCCCAGTACCGCACACACACACACACACACACACACGACACCTTGCCTTAAATAGAAGTACCAACAGTCAGAGCCCAGTCCCCAGGAACAGCATGCTGACCCTTTTTTTTTTTTTTTTTTTGTCTTTTTGAGACAGGGTCTCACTATGTAGTTCAGGCTGACCTTGAGCTCACTTTGTAGCCCTGGCTGGTCTCAAACTCACAATGATCCTCCTGCCTCAGCCTCCTGAGTGCTGGGATTACAGGCATGGGCTACCACTCCTGGCCTGAGCACGCTGATCTTAAACACACAGGAGTGTGTCAACATGGGGATCATTTACACCATCACAGCATGACAAAGTTTGAAAGGGGGACCTGTGCATGTGTCAAAGACAATTCCCCCAAGCATGCAGGGTCAGCTTGGGGACTGTGGGGAATGCAGGACATGCCATTCCTTCCCCTGTCTGTATCCTCAGGGGTCCACCCTGTGTCTTCTGGATCCTGGGGGCATCAGCTGGACAGAGGAGCACAGAGCACACCTGACTGTAGTTAGCGTGTGTACTCGGCCGCCACACATGACAGCCGCTCCTCGTGAGTCAGCAGGTCTCCCTGCTGCTCTGCTGCAGAGGAGGCCGGGCTGCCCAGCCTGTCTGTGTCTCCGTGAGGACAACCTCGAGGGGAGCCACAGGCCTTGGAACCAGCCTCTCAACATAAACACATGCTGTTTAGGAAAGCACATTGCGCACTCTTTGACATTTGCCGTTGTTTTGCTCCCAGAAAGCCCTGCAAGACTCCCCTTCCCAGGCCTGCTCACCCATGGAAACATGTGCCCAGACTCCAGCTGTGGAGAGTGCCCGCTGGGAGCACAGCCTGCCTGCTGCAGGGGCCAGGCAGCCTCAGGCTGTCCTGTCACTCAGAGCCAAGCCAGGGCCCGGCATTCTCAGGGTACTTGTGAGCACAGGCACCAATTCTCATTTCCACTGACTGACCTGGGGCCTCCGTTACAGGACATAGCCACAGGGTACAGGGTCCGACAGCACGGGGACATCTTGGGGCCACACTTTAGGGCTGTGTCCCTCCATACCAAAGGAAGGGGCCCTCTGGCCCCAGAGGGTCAGGATGAGGATGCCTGGGGCCAGCACACCAGCAGGGGGTGACAGCCAGCCCCAGCCCCACACAAGCACCCTGAGCCTTGTCACTGCCCCCTGCCAGTGCCTTGGTCACTCGGTGGCCTGCTCAATGGCACTTTCTCAGCTGGGTCCTGGCAGCTGGCTGTTCCAGCCACAGTCCTGCAGATAGGAGTTCCTGCTGCTGTTGACTCCCAAGCCATCCCCCTCTCTATGACGGCCAGGGATGGAGCCCAGGTTTCCTGCCCACAGGCTGCAGAGTGCAGTGGTGCCCAGGAACCCCACTGCCCAATCCTAGTCCCTGATGCAAGCATGGAAGAGCAGGATCACAGATGCTGTGTTCACTGCTGGCGCCCCCAGGACAGCTGCTTTCCCTGGGTCCCTGACCTGGAGTATGTGGCCATCTGCACCCTCCATGGCGCCACTGTCCGGCCACCTCTGCCAGCACCACTTCCTGTGACCCTGTGCCAACTGCTTCTTGCGTCCCTTCCTCCTTGTAACTCTGGTGTGGTATTTGATGTCACCAAGCTACCTCTCCACCCTGTCACCTTCCTGGGCTGACCTGAGACAGCACATGCGCCACCCAACCCACCCACCTCTTACCCCAGGGCCACCCCAATTGTATGTACGAGCACAGCTGATGTGGGGACGGGGATGGGTAGAGCCATCCCCAGGCACAGAGTGCCAGTCCCAGCCCTCCGTCTGTCCCCTTCCCAAGAGGACCCCATCTGTCCCCCACACTGCAGCCCTGGGCCCTGGGGCCAGGTGCCAGAATCCCTCCTCCTCAGGACATGCCTGGTCCTCAGGGGTGCCCCGGCCAGGACTCAGGGCACTGCCCTGTGCCCACACCTCTGCCCGAGGGCTCTGCTTGCTCAGGTGGGGTGAGGTGCCTGGTGCTGAGCCTTAGTCATCTGTGCAGACAGGTGAGACTCCAGGGCCCAACAGGATCACAGCACTGGGGTTGCCAGCTGTAGCCTGAGGACCACTGAGTTGCTTCTGCCGAGGTCTCGGGGGTTCCTGTCCTTGTGAGCTGGAGGGGTAACAGCCAGCAGCATGGAGGCCAAGGCTAGGATCCTGGGGACAGGAACACGTGTGTGTATGTGAGTGTGTATGTGTGCATGTGCGTGTCTACACAGCTTCACTCTGTCACACTGCCTGGGTCCAAAGGCAGCAGAGCTCGGCAGGAGAGGCGCCTCCTTCTGCCCTCTTGTGGTGGATCAGGGAGCCTGCCCTCAAGTCACCCAAGCTTTGGGCCCCAGTGCAGCTACAGGTACCTGTGGGCACTGTGTCCTGACAGGTGACTCGGGCACTCCTTCCAGGGCCGGCCTGCCACAGCCACAACCCAGGGGTTGATGGCCACGGGTGTTCTAGTGCCAGAGGGGAACCCTGTTGGGCTCTGCTGTCTCCAGAGAAGCTGCTAAAGGGCCAGGTCAGGGGCAGAGTCTGCCCCAAACCACACCACTCTGCGTGTATGTCCCTGACCTCTGCCCCTCAAGAAGTAGACACTGTGGCCACCTTGTTGTAAGCCAAACATCTGCTTGAGAGAGGGGTGGATGCTGGGTGGAGCTGGGGCAGGGATGGAGACCTGGGTGCCAAGGCAAGCGCTGTGGTCCCGTTTGCCTCTGGGGTCAGGCTGACTCCTGGTTCGGGGCTCTCCTTGGTTGGCTTCTGTTGGGCAACACCAGTGCGCCAGAACCAGGCAGCAACAGGCAGCAGGAAGAGCGCATCTCACAGCCCAGCACACTCAGACCTTCTTAAAAGAGCAAGCACCTAGCTGGATATGGTGGTGCATGCCTGTAACCACACTACTCTAGGAGGCTGAGGCAGGAGGATCACAAGTTCAAGTTCAAGCCTAGCCTGGTCAATTTAGCAACTTAGCAAAACCCTGTCTTAAAATTAAAAAAAAAAAATTTAAAAGGGCTGGGATATAGCTCAGTGCAGAGACACTGGGTTCAATCCCCAGGACTTCCAATCACCAAAGGAAGCAAGAGTCCATCCCCAGAAATCTGGATGCCTCCTCTGCTGCCAGGTGGCAGCCAACACAGCCAAGCGGAGCTGCTGTTTCAGAGCTGTGCATCCCGCCTTGGCTCCTGGTGGGAGAGCCTCAGGGGAAGACACCCAGGAAGGGCTCTGTGTTAAAGGGCTATGCAAGCTCACCCCCGAGGCTGCAAGACGGCCACACGCAGAGTGGGGCCCAGCCGCCCAGTGCAGCAGAAAGGCCCAGAGAAGCACACTCAGTCCAAGAGCCTGATTGACGCAGGGTCTGCCCCTGTGCACCTGAGGGCCTCTGAGTAGGTGCAGTCCGCAAGGGCCCCATGTCCTTCCCCAGCCCCAGGAGGGCGCGTTTCTACCATCTGTGTCTCCAGGTCTCACCTACATGCAGAGCACAGGACATAGTTCATTTCTTTAAAAAACCACGCCCGTCTCTGCCTTTCTGTGTTCCGACCAGAAGCACGGTGTCTGGCAGGTGGAGACCAGCCAGCTGCAGGCCTCCCCAGGGACCTGGACCAGGCCATGCAGGGAACGTCGGATGCTAACGTGGGTGTTCACAGTGTGGACAGTAACTGTTCAGAGCAAGCTCCTTACGGCATAATCTGCAGTCCACAACCAGCCTCCTGCCCATAAGAGGTTGAGCAGAGGTCGGGGTGTGTGGGGGGATCAGCTCCTGGATGGGTGTCTGGGCTGGGGACTCGGTGCCCAGAGACGCTTGGGCGGTCAGGCAGGCGGGCGCCCGGAGCCCAAGCCAGGCAGACAAGGACGCATTCCCCACGCCGACGCACTACCCTTCCACGGTCGCAGCCGCACGAGAGGCAGGAGGGGTCATCTCAGGAGGGCTACCTGGGTCACCGCGCTGCCCTGCCCAAGCCTCCCAGCGCCCCGGGCCCCGCCCATTAGCCCGCGCCCGGGAGGACTACGCCGTGCCCAGAGGCGCGAACCCAAAAGCCTGAGGATTGCGCACGCGCGGGGACACAGCCTCCCTGCGTTGCCGTGGCTACAGGCAACGCGCTTGCGGGGGCGGAACAAGTGCGCGCTTCCGGGACGGGCTTGGGGGGCCGCCGGAATTGCGTGGCCGCCGGGGCCATGGCGGCACTCGCCGTCCTCTGTGTGCTGATCCAGGCAGCGTCCTGGCCGCTGATCTCGGCCTCGGGCGAGGAGTTCTGGCCCGGCCAGTCGGCTGCCGATATCCTGTTGGGAGTGGCGTCCCGCAGACGGTAAGCAGGTCCCTGTGTTCCCATGTGCGCGACGGGGCCGGGGTGGGAATTGGCGGGTTGGGTGGCTGGGGCTGAGGTCAGCGGGTGAAGGTCTGGCCTTCCCGCTGTCCGGTCCGCAGTGAGTGTGGCCCGACCTGTTCCCCTACTTCGGCAGGTAGAGTCCTGCCAGACGGGACCTCGTGCCCGTGCCTACATGGGCTGTGGAGATGGAGATGCCGTGGTCGATACCCAGGGCAGCTGTGACAGGGCTGGCACGGAGTCACGGTGGAGCCGGCCTGATTCCCAGTGTCGGAGACCCCTGCATTCTCTGAACCTGACTCAGTCATTCCAGGACACCTCACCTGTGATGTCGGGGTTGACTGCATGCAGGACAGGAGAACACGGCTATTGCTGGACCCCAAACAAATCTGCAAAAATTAGTAACATCACCAGTCACATCACTACTTACTTGATTTCAAACATTGTTGACTTAAAAACTACCTCATTAAAAACTACCTTGTTAACATGTAATGCGTCTTTTCACTGAATTTAAAAGTTTCTAGCTTTAACTTCTAATACAGGAACTATCAGTAGATTTAACTCGCACGAAGTACTGCCCTTCAGGGCACTGAGTAACTCGTCAAAGGGGTCTTTAGACCAGGCACTTGGAGGACCTTAAGAACAGTGATTCTGGGATTCCACTGGTGCTACAAATTAACAGGCCTTAGGATGTCCGCTCTTTGTGCTTGGGAGCTGTGCAGATAATTGCCACAAAGAAATACTGGCAGCTGCCACTGTGGAACAGAAATAGTGGGAAGCAGGCACTGTGAGTGAAGCCGGTGTCCTGTACAGGGCCTGGTGCTCAGGAACCACATCTGCCCCATCCAGGTACCTCCTGTACGATGTCAACCCCCCAGAAGGCTTCAACCTCCGTAGGGATGTCTATATCCGTGTGGCCTCCCTGTTGAAGACCCTGCTGAAGACCGAGGAGTGGGTGCTCGTCCTGCCCCCATGGGGCCGCCTCTATCACTGGCAGAGTCCCGACATCCACCAGGTCCGGATTCCCTGGTCTGAGTTTTTCGATCTTCCCAGTCTTAACAGGAACATCCCTGTTATCGAGTATGAGCAGTTCATTGCAGGTGAGGCTTCTGGGTGGTTGGGGCAGCAGAGACCTGGGGGTCCGCTCCGGCAGGGTCCTCCACCCGGTGCACCAGCATCACCTTGAGACTGCTGTGATGCTGCTCCTTCCACTTCTCCAGGCAGATAGGGCTGAGTGTGAGGAAGCAGTGAGAGCTTGGTGTGAAAGAAGTGGCTGGAGTGCTGCCCCCGCGGGACATGCCCTGAAAGGCCAAGAGGCCATTCTGATGTGATGCTGGGGTGGCCTCTGTAAGACGCCTTGTTTAGTTTTATGCTGCTTCCTCTTCCTTTTCATTTTTCTGATGGAAGCAAAGCTTTACTGGCTTTGGTTCCACGGGGGAGGCCTGAAGGAGCAGGAAGGGCTCCTGCAGAGTCCTGGAGCGGCCTGGCTGCGTGTATCGGCCCGAAGTGCGTGCCTCACTGTCCTCTCCATGTGCAGTCTCCCCCCTTCTGGGCTTGGGCTCTCCAAGGTTGTTTCCAGTTCATGGTTCTGGCTGCCGCAGGGATCTCTCACTGGGAACACTGGGGCCGCAAATGCTGGGAGAGCACCTTCTAATGTCCTCACTCAGGCTGAGGGGCCGGGGGTATAGCTCAGTGGCATAAGCGCTTGCCTGGCAAGCACAAGGTCCTGAGTTCGATCCCTGGTACCGGGGGGAAAAAAAAAATGAACTCACTCAGGCTGGGATGCAGCTCTGAACCTCATCAAACTTGTTCTTGGCGTGTACCCCTCTTACCCAGCTCTTACATGGGCTCAAGCGTCCTGAAAATGAGCTGCGGTCAGGTAGGTGGGCCGACTGGCCTCAGCCTCGAGAACACTTGGACCTCAGTTTGAATCATGGTCCTAGGGACCGAAGAGTCCATCCTGTCTTTGCCTCCCTGCAAGGCCTGGTTTCCTGAGGGTGATCCGGGTGCTTACCACAGCAGCATGTGGCACCTGGAAGTGACAGGGCTGCCTTTCCCCTTGTCCTCACACCCCTCCACCCGGAGCGCAAGGGGAAACAGTCTGTGCTACAGACTCCCAGGCAGACACTGGCCTCCTCCCACCCTGAATTCAGCCACCTGGGCCTCTGCTGAGTTTAGGTGGCCATGTGGGATGGCGCTTGTGACAGGGCCAGTGGTGCCTGCCATTTAGTGCCTTCCCCTTCCCTCAGCCCAAGGGGAGTGGGGCCGTGGGGCCCTGGGGCCCGCAGCCCCACAGCTGGTCCCGAGTGGATGTGAAAAGACCCGAACCGCACTGGCTGAGGTTTCTCATAGATGGCTGTGTTCATGCCTTCTCATGAAGGTCCTGACTGGCACTTGGATGTAGCAGGCGGTGCCTCCAGTGTGGGTGGGAGCAGCGGGGAAGTCCTCTTCTAGGGGATGGTTAGAAGTGGGGTAGTAGCAGAGTGTGGGGGCCACTGGGTTTTGGGCAGACATGCAGGGGAGCAGCCCAGGAACAGAGGAGGTGGTGCTCAGCAGAGGAGTAGGGCTGGGGCGCTAGGCGTAGGGGAGCCAAGGGCACCAAAGAGGGGCCTGGGCAGAGACTAGGGCCATCCTGATGGCCCCTGCTGCCCTCCAGGGCCCATGTGCGGGTGGCACTGACCCCCTCTTCCTCCAGTCCTCTTGGGAGCAGGCAGCCCTAGAGATCGTGAGAGCCTGTGTGACGGCTTCTGGTGGTCATGATGGCACTGTTCCTCTGCTCTTCCCAGAGTCCGGCGGGCCCTTCATCGACCAGGTGTACGTCCTGCAGGGTTATGCGGAAGGCTGGAAGGAGGGCACCTGGGAGGAGAAAGTGGATGCGCGGCCCTGCATCGACCCACTGCTCTACTCCCAGGACAAGCATGAGTACTACAGGTAGCACTGCGGGCCCAGGCTCTCCAAACTCAGCTCACAATGCTCACTGTCCTGAGGCCCAGGCTGGTGGAGGCCATCCCATGCCGTGTCACAGATGAGGGGACTTGGTCTGTTTTAAAGACCTCTGTCTAAGACACACTCACCCCCTATGCAGTGCTAGGGCTTTAACCCAAGGCCTATGCTTGCTAGGCCAGTGCTCTACCACTGGGCTGCAGTCCCCGGCCCTTTTGATCTTTTGAGACAGTGTCTCCCTGAGTTTCCCAGCTGGGGTCCGACTTGCAGTCCTCCTGGCTCAGCCTTCCAAGTAGCTGGGATTACAACATGAGCCATCAAACTCAGCTTCACCACCTTTTTTAATGCACTTGAGTGCAGCATGAGGTTGGTGGTCTTGCTCATAATATCAGTTGCCATCGGACGCCCTGGTCTCAGTTCACCTTCATGAGGAAAGATTCTCTCACCCTCCTTGGTGTCCAGCACTTTGGGATGACCTGATATGAGGGGGAGAGGTGCTCTTCTGCTGGCACTGAGTGTTGGCTCAGCTTCTGTCCTGCTCTTCCTCGGCTCTTCCTGGGTTGTCTCTCAGTGCCACAGTCGTTTTCATGAGAATCTCCCTGTCCATGTGAGCTGCTCCTAGGGAAATCAGCGCGTTTGATCCAGCGCATCCACTCGCGCTTGTCTGAGTTGCCTTGTTCTCTTGTGAGAGTCTGTGAGCTGATGGAGACTCATTTCCGCTTCCAGGGGCTGGTTCTGGGGCTACGAAGAAACCCGGGGCTTGAACGTCTCCTGCCTCTCTGTCCAAGGCTCAGCCTCTGTGGTGGCCCCTGTGCTACTGAAGAACACGTCAGCCCGGTGAGTGCCCTGTGCCTTGTCCCTTTGTTGGCTGCTGAAAATCCCGGGAGCTGGAGGCGGCTGAGAGCCAGGGCTGGGCCAGCTGTGCACATCGGGCCCAGCGCTGTGTGCTCGGCCCCACCCTCGCCCCCTGGGATGCTAGCTGAACCTCAGTACCAGGTGGCAGGGGCAGGATTCACAGCAGTCCCCTCTGGGCTAGCCAGATGTGGGAAGGACGAGCAGCCCAGCCGCAAACAGATGCCCAGCAAGAAGGATGAGGCCAGGTGCAGGAAGAGCAAAGATCACCAGTTTGAGTGGTGGGCTCTGCTGTCCTAAGCACTCAGGCAGCCTAGGTGTCAGAAAACGCACAGTAGCTGCGTAGCCACAGCAGGGGAGGGCAGACCCTCACACTCACCACTGGGTGGCAGTGCAGCCCCATAGGACCAGGAGTCTGTGAGCAGTCTGGGAGATGAAGTGCTGTGTTCCTTGGATTTGCTGCAGGCTCCAAGTGACTGTGGGAGCCTGAAGATCCTGAAGGCAGAAGCTCTTTCTGTTCCCACGTCACTCTCCCTGGAGTCCCCCACAGCAGGCCTTCGCATTGTCCGAGAGCAGGGTTTTTTTTCTGGTACTCGCCACTGAACCCATGACCAGTCGTGGAGCTGTGGGACATGCATAGTTGCTGTTCCATGTTTTCTGACTTGTGCTTCCAGGTTGGGGTGGAGCTTAGCCTGGGTGGACCTGTAGCAGGAGCAAG
Source organism: Dinomys branickii (assembly GCA_004027595.1). Taxonomy (NCBI): domain Eukaryota; kingdom Metazoa; phylum Chordata; class Mammalia; order Rodentia; family Dinomyidae; genus Dinomys; species Dinomys branickii. Next base: position 189,543 of record PVLD010001012.1, on the reverse strand, counting down.
GCTAGGGGCAGCTCCTCTGCTGGGCAGGGGCAGGAGGGACTGTGGGGGTCACTGTCCCCAGGAGCCCCAGGAAGCCCCAGGGTAGGTGGAAGGCCTAGGGCCCGCAGCTTTCACAAGACAGCACTGCACCCTTCAACAGCACTGCAGAAAGACCAGCCCCTCGGTTATGTTAAAATGGAGGACTTCCATCCCTGAAAGAGCCAGCTTCTAAAGGAAGAACCAGCTTTAGGTCAGCAAGGGCCTCTGTGCATGTTGTAGACCAAGCTCCTAAGGTCAGAAGCAAAGGGCAGGCAGCCTGCAACAAAGTGAGCCAAAGGCAGAACGTGGCCTGGTAGGAGAGGTAGCAGTGGGAACACTGGCCCTGGCACCGCTGGGAGGGCAGTGGTTGGACTGTCCTGCGGCAGAGCCGGGAATAGCACTGCCATTTCTTACACATGCCACATGTAGACCTAGACCTGGCTCGGTACATCAGTGGAAGCCGACCAGAAACCTACCACCCTCAGCAGAGGCAAGGGGAGCACAACCCATTCCAGAGCTGAGAAGACCACCTCGTTATTGCAGTGTCTGCAAGACGTCAGAGCCGAGTAAAATACAATGGGTGCAGCTGGGTTTGCATGAACGAGCTCAAAGGCGGGCTCAGCAGGCAGCGAGGAAGCTGTGGGAGGCCCTGGCCCCTCCAGACCTTTGTAGCTACTTGTGCTGGCACTACGTCTCTCCCACCGCCCTGTTTCAGGGTCGCAGAGTGCGGGAAGCAGAGGTACACTGCACCTGCCCAGCCTGCCTCCCAGCCAGCCACCGCCTATGCACGTCTTTCCCTTTCTCAAGCCAGGAAGGCACAGGCTCCGCGCTTTCCATGCCATGTTTGCCTCTTCCCACCTCCCTCTGGTGATGGCTCTGCACTGGTGCTAGAGAACTGAGCCTGCCCAGGTTGGTGGTCTTTGGCAGCTCCAGGTCTGTGCTGTCACACACAGGAGGTACTGTGTAGACATAGGAATAGGGGCCCGCACCTAGAGCCCACATGACCCCACCACCTGTGGGGCCCGCAGAGCTGCTCTCCGGCATCCACTGACTGTGGGGCTCTGACCTGTGAGGTGGGGCTCCCTGGTCTCTTAGTCTGTGCCCCTCTGATTGTAGAGGAAGATACATTCAAAAGCCCCTTGAAATATTAATTCCATAAAGCACTAATTTAAACTTGTACCAGTTTTTGCCTTATACAAATACAAGCTTTTTATATAGTTAAATATATCATCCTGTTTCTTAGAGGCTTCTGGGTCTTTTAATTCTATCTCAGCTGCTCCTTCCAGGTCTCCTTAAGTCTTTCCTGTTCTTCTAAATCAGCGATGGCAAACTTTTCAGTAACTGAGTGCCCAGACTGCAACCCCAAACCCACTTATTTATTGCAAAGTGCCAACCCTGCAATTAAACCTGAATACTGAGGTTTTAGTTTAGAGAACAAATACTTGGCTTGCGTGCTGACAGTGGGCTCTGCGTTCCTGCTGCGATACGCATGCCATAGGCTCGCCACCACTGCTGATCGCAGCTTTCGTGCTGAGCTCAGGGCTGCTAAAACTCACCTATGGTAAGAGTGAAGGCTGGATTCTATGGCCACCTCTCCAGTTGTGGGAGGTGCAGGTGGAGAAGTCGTGGGAAGCAGGGTGCTAGGATGAGCCCAGACATATGCCCAGGAGGGGGACCATGTCCTGTGCCAAGGTGGTTCTGTCACGCAGATAAGCAGGAGCTTTTATCCCTGTGGTGTCTGCTGCGCTGTCCCTCACTGTTAACGTAAGTGGTGCCTTTTCTAATGTTGAACTCTCTCTGTACTGTGGGAAGAATTCCCTAGTCATGTGTGTCCAGTTAAGCTGTCCCCTTTTTCTTTCTGTCCTTCCACTGCCTCTCCCTGACATGCCCAGGCATACCTGCACTGGTCCCTGCAGACTTACTTTCAGGGTTCCCTGGCCCTGGGTTCTCCTTCCAGGCTCCCAGAGGGGGTGGACAGAATCACATTTAACTTAAACTCTGAAACAGTTAAGATTCCTTAATCTCTTTTAGGTCTGTGATGTTAGACAGAGCTGAAAACCTGCTTCATGACCACTATGGAGGAAAGGAGTACTGGGACGTGAGTGTTTCCTAAGGGCTGTCTTTCTCCTTTGTCCCTGCTGTGTGGATGTGTGTGGTTTCTGGACGTCTGAAACAGCAGCTCTTCCTTGTTACGGCTGAGGTGACAGAGCTCTCGGGAGCTCCAGGCTGGGCACTGGGCTGCATCTCTGCTTCCCTGGGCGTGGAGGTTCGCTGTGGGCAGCTGCGCGGCAAGGTGTGGACCCCACCATGAGCTCAGGGCAGTGGCCCTTGCCTGCTGAGTGGTGGCCAGCCCTGGGGCCGTCCTCTCCTCACCTCTTCCTCCTCTTCCTGGCTCCACCAGTGCAGAGAACCTAGAGCTTTCTGCTTGTCCCTCTTTAGTTGGGCAAGGTGGGCTAGGTGCTGCAGTAAGCCCTTACCAGTGGGGTCAATTCTGCTGGAGCGTTGCCCTGGGTAACAGCTGAGGACACCACATCCCGAGTGGCTGGTTTGGCCAGAACAGCCTCTGACGGCCTTTTGGCCTGGGCTGTAGCTTATAAGACCGGTGTCTGTTTGGGAAAGGTGACGTAGTTGCTCCGTTTGGCCAAGATAGGAAGCTTGATACTGGGAGCCAGGCAGGCCTAAGGTGGAGGGTGGCACGTGGGCTGTCATGGAGCCTTGCGAGTGACCTGGGGTTGGGCAGCTGCACTTGAAGCAGTCCTGCTTGGAGCTTTTCCTGGTGCCAGGCAACAGTGCTGCTGAGGCTGAGGGAGGAGCCAAGGGTGGTGTCCAGCCTGGGACTGAACAGGCAGAAGAGACCACAGGCCCAGCCGGTAGGGCTGAGCAGTCTTGTCCTCAGTGGCTGGCTCCTGTGCAGATGGTCCAGGCAGCACTGGGTGAGGTGGTCGCCCATATACCTGTTTTGCAAAGCCACCACCATGCTCAGCCAAATTCTTCTCCGCAGACCCGGCGGAGTATGGTGTTTGCCAAGCATCTGCGGGTGGCAGGAGACGAGTTCCGGAACAAGTTCCTCAACTCTAGTGACGTTATGGACGGCGCCCCCACGGAAGAGGACTGGACGAAGCTGAAGGTAGTGAGTCGTGTGCGTGTGCATGTACGTATATGTGTCTCCCTGAGCCCAAAGCCCTGAGGAGTCAGAACAAGTCTTGCATATCATCCTTTGCCTCTTTCAGGGATGGTTTGCTGTGTCCCAGATGCAAATCAGGGTAGTGACTGGCCTCCCCAGGTGCCTGGGTATGCTGTCTCCTCTGAGCCTGTCTTAGGGAAAAGCAGGGAACACACCTCATATGGTGCTCTCTTTAGTGAGGACATTACTGCACGCCCCAGCCTGCAGGGTTCTGAGCATTCAGTGAGTTTTTTAAAAACATGCAGGCCAATGTCAAGGATGGCAGATGGAGTTGCCTTGTGTTCCTTGTGAGACGAGAAAGGTTGTGGAAGCAGGAGCAGCACTGTTGGGTCCAGCAACATCCTTTTAAATTTTTTATGAGTGGTTCTTAATATTAACTGGCAGCCTGAGTTTCCTCATGGTGTAGTTTCACACTGATGCTGTCATTTCTGGTGCCTTTTGCTCATGTTTTATAGGAGACCCCATATTCTCCTGGATGGTGTGGGCTGTTTCCAGAGGGCACTGCTGAAGTCATCCCAGTACTATGCTTGGATAGTCCTCACTGGGAAACAAGCCCTTGATAGAAAGTATTTTCCCCCAGAGTTCCACTTAGCATTTTTATTTCACTCAGACAGTAGGATGTATGGTAGTTAACCACTTCTTTTGGGAAGCCATCTCCCCACCCCCACCCCCCGTTCTGGAGGGCAACACTCAACCCCTCCCCATCCTGAGATGCCAGGGCACAATAGCTCTCAGCTTCGTCCTTTGCTAGGTCAAACTGGGCTCCTCACTCGGAGGTCCATACCTCGCCGTCCACCTGCGGAGGAAGGACTTTATCTGGGGCCACAGGGACGACGTGCCCAGCCTGGAGGGTGCTGCCAGGAAGATCCGCAGCCTCATGACGGTGCACCAGCTGCCCAGGGTGTTTGTGGCTACGGATGCCATCAGGAAGGGTAGGGGGCTTTGAACAGTGACTTTGTTTTGTCCCTTTAGCCCCTGGTTAAATGCTGGGTAGACCTGGCGCACACCATCATCCTATGTAGTTCCTGAGGGCAGAGCTAGGCTGTGTCCTCAACCTCTTACCTACCTGCTGGAGTCGGGGGTAACAGCCCTGCCCAGGCGTGTCCACGAGTGTCTGCACCCGCGCACCCTGTGTCAGTGCCTCTTCTCTGCCCTGCAGAACAGGAAGAGCTGAAGAAGCTGCTGCCTGAGATGGTGAGGTTTGAACCCACCTGGGAGGAGCTGGAGCTGTACAAGGATGGGGGTGTCGCCATCATCGATCAGTGGATTTGTGCACATGCCAGGTGCCCATCAGCCCTCCTGCTTGGGGGGTGCCTCCACAGGGTGCTGGTGTCAGCATAGACTTCGTTTCTGTACACCCTTTGCTAGTTTCCTCACCAGTCATGGGTCTCACTGCCTTCCGGAGTCTTTCAGTGTTCAGCTCAGGCCTCTCCTCTCCTATCACCTTCCTATCACCACTGGGCCCTGCCCTGATAGTCACCAGTCTGCGGTGTGGCTGGCATCCTGAGGACACAGCTGGGAGCATGGGGACCTGCGTTAGGGTCTCACACTCTCAGAGGGAGGCCCGGCCTTGGTAGGAGACCAGGATGGTCCGGACTGGCAGGTTCAAGTCTGAAGGAAACTCAGCAGGGTGAGCGTGGTCACTGCTGGGTGGGGATAGGCATGTGTGCGTGCTGGTCTGCAGGTTAGAGCCTGAGGGCTACACTGGCTCTGTCACTTTTGGTCACTGAGGCTGCTAGTGCCGGCCCCAACAGCAGGCAGGAGGTGGGCACTTTCTCTTCAGGTGCTGCTGTGTGTGGTGCACAGGGGCTGGAAGTGTCCATTGGCCTGAACACTGCTCTGGGGAGCTCAGAGCTTGTACTTCCCTTCCTCCTTTGGAGTCTTCAGGAAGCCCCATGGCCTCCACGTAAGGTGTCGCAGGCAAAAGGGCACCTGCAGCTGCAGGCAGTCACATCCACTGCTGGGCCCACAGCCATGCTGCAGAAACGTCTTGGGTAGACTGGTCACCGGTGCCATCAGAGGTGGGCGCCAGTGCACACCAGGTCAGAGTGGCTTAGCCACTGCACCAACTGCAGACAGCAGAGGACCTGCAGCAGGCTCCCCACTGCCCCAAGCCATGTGTGTCCATCTGCACGTAGCGTGGCCTGCAGTGGCAGTGGAGCAGGACTGAGGTGCGGGTAGAGCCCCAAGGTGTAGGTGTTGAGGGCGCCTCCCTGTGCCACGCAGTGCTCCAGCATCTGCTGGTCCTGACCACAGGAACCTCTTGTGCTCTCTGCAGGTTTTTTATTGGCACGTCGGTCTCCACATTTTCTTTTCGGATTCATGAGGAAAGAGAAATCTTGGGGTTTGATCCCAAGACGACATACAACCGGTTTTGTGGTGACCAGGAGAAAGCCTGTGAGCAGCCCACCCACTGGAAGATTGCGTACTGAGGGCAGCTGGGTGCCTCAGCTGGCAGGAATGGGAGCAGAGGTGCCCCAGTCCTGGGCATGATACGTCCCAGTGGTGCCCTGGCCCAGTGCATTCTTCAGCTGAGGTCACAGCTTAGCTGTGCACTGACTACAAAATGCAAAACCCTCTCAGCCCATTGCTGGGTGGGATGAGGATGGTGACCTTGCAGGTGGCTGCAGAGTTGAGAGCGACCTCAAGAGGTGACCAAGCAAGTGTGGGACTTGCCCACCCTATACTCGCCAAACACCAGAGAGAGTGAGGTGACAGGCCTATCACACCCTCCTCCGTCCACATGGGAAACACGGTGTTCTTAACTCCACTGGGGGACACTGTGGGCTTCCAGGCCCACTGCTAACTGCCAAGAAGTGAGAAGCGACAGTCACGCTAACTTCAGAGGCCACATCAGAGATTAGCTGGTTCACCAGTAGCTCTTTGTCCCATTTCACAGGACTCCTCTTCCAGTCTTCACTGCCACCGGTAAGGATACTTGCAGGCCACTGAGGTAGAGTGGGCAGGGCCAGTGCAGCTTCGGGCCTGCAGTCACCCATGCCCTTCACTGTAGTGTCACACACTGCACAGCCACTTCCCTGGTCCATTGGTAACATGGTGGAACCCACACCTTCCCTTGTGCAGAGCTGGCAAATCCTTGTGTCCCCTCCCCAAGCACTGGCAGGCCCTCCAAGGTGTGCCAGGTGATCACATATTTATTCTTTTCCATTTGTACATTTAAGTATTAATAAAATAAATTTAATAAATTTTCTAGAAAGCTGTAATCCTAAAAATGGTGCCTTCCTCACACCTGGAATTTTGTAGGTTGGTAACTTCTGTGGGCATTTGGGACTATATTGTATCCTCTATAAGAAGAGTAACTGCTCTGAGGTACTCAATGTGGAGTGTGGTACGATTGTCACACAGCAGGATGGGTCACTGCAGGGTGCCCAGAAGCAGATGGCAGTCAGGTGGGCAGGGCAGGGCTGATTCTGACCTGTGGATAGTGCAAGCCTAGGTCCCTGTCGGGACACCATATGGCTCAGGCCTGCTCCTAGGGTACAGCAGGCCCTTGTCCCTATCCACAGCACCCATGCTCTATTCACCATCTGCTGGGAGGGCTGTTTAGGGGCAAGGATATCACAATTGTAGGAAAGTGAAAACGACCCATCTTGCAGGCAATGGAAAGGGCAGTGTAGCCCACATGGGTAGCATCCTCAGGAAAGACACAGAAGCAATGTCGTGCTAGGTGGTGGCAAAGGCTCCAGGAACCAGGATAAGGCCTGCAGCTGGTCACGGAGGGTGAGGCAGGTGCAGCAGCAGTCAGGGTCACCACAGGGCTGAGGGGGCCACATGGCCACAGTCCTCGGCCCACCTATGCCCAGAGGACACAGGTCACATGAGTGCCAAAAACTTCAGCTGTATTGACCTAAGTATCTGAGAGAACAGAAAACTGCACGAGGTGAGGCAAAGCTGGAAGCGAGGTACAGGGACCCCAGGAGCCCAAGCTGAGTGTTAGCAGGGGCTGGATGTCCCCAGGCATGACTGAGGACTGATGTTCCCAGCTGCACAGGATGTGAGTCCCAGTACCTAGACGGACGTTGGTGCTGGTACCCACGCCCACTGCACCAGGTTTAGGTGAAGGCCAGGCTTAGGGTTGAGGACTGTAGGCCCACAAAAGGCAGGACTGGGCCAGGTCAGGCCTCGGCAAGGTGCACCTCTTACTGGTGGAGTGGGCAACACAGCATAGTCCCATTCTGGAGGTTAGGACCTCCACATGGGATGCAGGGACACTCTTCTCAGACCCTGTGTAGGTCCTCCAACATCACTCCACAGAGGGACCCATTTCTTGTTCCTCACACTGAGGGCAGACCAGCCCAGCCCAGGGCACCAGGGCCTGAGGTGTGATGCTCAAGCCACTCACACAGAGCAGGCGACAGGACACAAGGCAGGAGGGCATGTGAGAGGACACAGGTAAGGAAGCAAACCTGCTGCACCAGCTGTCCTTCCTCCAGCTTGGCAGGGTCCATGGGAAAGGCCAAGCTGGATGCGGCCACCTGGTGATTAACTTCACAGGGAAGTAGTGCCAGGCTCAGTCTGCCTGCAGGCTACAGCCTATTACTCTTGCCACATAGGCTAACAGAGGCTGGAGACAAGGGAGGGAAGGGGCCCATGACAAATTCCACCCTAGTTCCTAGTGGAGGTCTTTTCAGGATAGACCCAGCTGGGACGGGGAACCCAGTTTTGGGATCTGAGGACACCACAAAGCCCTTGACATCTCCCACCTGCTCAGACCAAGCAGCCCACCTCCACCTGGGCACAGGGTATATGGGTGCTATGGGTTGTGTCTGGATGTCCCCCCAAAGCCTCATGGGGTGGGCCTCTAGAGTTTAGGATTGATTCATGGTCCAGTGTTGGGATTATGGGTGTAAGTGCTACACCCGCCCTGGGGCGGGTAGTTTGCATATAAGGCAAGGAATGGAAAGAGGCTGCTTGCTGCTGTTCCTCCTTTTTTGCTCTTGTTGCTTTTGCTGTTTTATGCTGCCATGAACTGTTGCCTTCTGCCATGTGCCACTCTGCCTTGGAGCCAGCCGAGTATGGACTGAAACCTTCACAAACTGTGAGCTAAGTAAACTTTTCCCTCTTTAATTTGGGTGTTGGGTGTTTTGTCTCAGCAATGAGAAAGTCTACTAAGATAATGAGACATGAGCCTCAGCCCAAAGTAGGGGGACAAAAAAAATTCTGAGAATTTCTAACCACAAGTCACAAATACAGGTACACACACACACACACACACACACACACACAAATTCCCAAGCAGGCTGCTTCAGGTACTGGCAGAAACAAACAGTCCCTGGAGAGGTCTGCCCTCAAGTGGCTCAGAGAATGCCACTAAAGATACTTGGTTCTACTCCCAGGTCTCCACAACACAGGGAAGCAGACACTGTGTGCAACATCAGCAAGAAGAACACCCACAGCCCCACTGAAGGCCACTCCCTCAACCTGAGGTCGAGATGACGGATACATTTATAGAGATAACAAAGGGTCCTGGAGTGCGACAAAGGACAAGATACTGTCAGGGACAAGGTGCAAGCTGGGTGCGGTAACACGCAGAATCAGCTTCTCAGGAGGCTGAAGCAGGGGACTGCAGTTTGATGACAGCCTGGGCAACTCAGTGAGATCTGGTCTTAAAATTAAAATTAAAAAGGGCTCAGGATATAGCTCAATGGTATATCCCAGTGTGTGCAACGCTCTGGTTTAATATCACCCCTCAAAAAAACCAACATCAAAAAATGAAAATAGAAAGTGAATGTACAATCATAACAGTTCAATAGCAAATGTGGCACCTAAGAAATGACTAGTGGGCTGAGTGAGGTCTGATCATAGCACAGGAGGGACATAGCACGGAAAGCCAGGTGAGCACAGGGCATGGAGGAAGCAGACTGAGCAGGGCAGTGCTCTTCTAGCTGGTATTCCAGAGAGAGGACAGTATGCAGGAGTCACTCTTGGAAATGCTGAGGAGCTCTGTATCACCACCAAAACTGTCTAAGGACAAAAGCAAAATGAAAGTCCAACCAAAATGGTGACAGTAATGGGGCCTCACCATAAGACTAAGTAGGAAAGTGTCCCAGAGGACATCAACAGGAAGTAGATTCACAGTGACAACACATCAGGTACATGCGAGGTGTTTCGCTGCTGGACTTCATACCTGTCTCTGATCGATCTGTGGCGGACTGTATCAGGGTAGAAGTTTTGGCTGACAAACTTCTAATGGCTTCCCAGCCTTGATTCCTTTTGAACTGCCTTGATATAACCCTCTCGCAAACAGTGCTTTAAAAACAATTAGTGATGTTGACACATAGTGGAAGCTGGGCATACGAGCATGTGCTGTGTCCTAGCATCTGGCCTGTCCCTGGAATTTACCTTAAGAGAAAGAATGCCAGGCATGGTGTTGCACACCTGTAATCCCGGCACTTTCGGAGCCTAAGGCAGGAGTTCAAATCCCACAGAGGCAACTTAGCAAAACCTTCTTTCTAAATAAAAAACAAAAACAGGGATAGGGATATAGCTTAAGTGTGAAAGCCCTAGATTCAATCTGGTAGTACAAAAAACAAAACAAAACAAATAAGAAATAGGAAAACAAACGTCACCTGAGATGCAACCACCATGAAGACATTGTAATAATCTGACTGAATGTGCAATAATGGGATATTTTTAGCAAGTTAGGGTACTGATAAACTGGCAAATTATTATTATTATTATTATTTTTTTTTTTGCGGTACTAGGGATCGAACTCAGGACCTTGTGCTTGCCAGGCAAGCACTTATTCCACTGAGCTATATCCCCAGCCCCCTAAACTGGCAAATTAAAGAGTATAATTACTGAAATCAGGCCATAAAACAGCAAGTTCCTGGTTTTTGAACCACTACACAGTAGCCATAAGCCTCCTTGGTACAGAGCAAGGCCCACTGTTCTGCTCAGACTTGGTTCCCAACTGAGCAAAGGGAGCTATTTCTCAGGGTGTAGGCGCAGAACCCTAGGACCTGCCCCTGAATGGCTTTGAGAGTCTCTCAGGAATGAGCAAGACCTGAAGAACAACAGCAGGACTGGAGCTGGAGCAAGATTAGAAGCCAGGGGCCATGACAGCTACAGGGAGATGGGCAACTCCCTGGTCCTGGGTTGACATCAGCTCCCCGGCCCCCAGACCGTCACAGCCACCCAGAACTCCATCCCTCTGTTCATCTCACCCCACTCTAGCCCAGCCGGGAGCACAGGGAGTGACCTTCTGTGTCCATGCCAGGCAACAACACAACTCATTCCTTCTACAAAGCCAGGGCCACAGTGTCGGCCCTGATAGGTATTAGGCTGCCAGCCCATGCTTGGTATCACTAGGAGACAGAGGGAAAGGACATAGCTTGAGGGACAGTGAAAAAGGAAAATGCCACAGTGGCACCTGCAACATCTTGTGACTACAACTCACAAGACATGTGCCAAACTCGACAGTATTTCCTCTGCAAGGACTAGGGACCACCTTGCCCTAGGCCTGGCTTTCACAAACCTGGTTTCATGTTAAAAGGAACTCAGTATTTTCAGAAGGCCACACTGCAGATGCATGGATCGGACGCTGTTACAGAGCACTGATCCCCTGGACACTGCACACTGACCCCATGGGATCCACAGCCCCATCCTCAGCTGTGCACGCTCAATGCCCTCTTTCTGCCCTAGCCCCTAGGCCAGCCCCTTGCAGGCAGGGCAGGCAAGGACTCAGGGAAGAGCTGCACACAATGCCTTAGAGGTATAGGAGAAAGGGTAGCTGCAGCAGAGAGAAGTGGGCCGAGCCACCAACTGCCACCCATCTGCCCCATCACCCTTGTATTTACAGGAGAACTGTCCCCAGTTGCACATCCAGGCTTCTACAGAACAGACTTCTGCTCCCCAAGGGTCCCCTGTGTGGGCTCACAGGGTGTTCACTGTGTGTGTGGTTTCCTGGCTTTGCATTACCCATGAGCTCATGCTGTGCCTGCTGGGCTAAATTTCCTTCACCCTCTTGACTGGCTGTCCCCAAAATCTGTGCTCACAGGGTGTCAGTGTGTAGGTCAGTGGGCCATGGATGGGATGTGTCTAAGGGAGTGCCGGATCTGGATGAAACAAGCCTACTGCCAGGGAAGGGTATAGCTTGCCTCTGTGCTGGGCTTCCAGGAGTCAACAGCAGGGCAGACACAACATGCAGGACTCAGTCCTTCCTCACCACACAGGGGTTAAAGTGTCCCTCAAAATCAGTGTCAGCATCACAATGGAGGGGATGTGGGCAGGACTTGGGGGGACTCCTATGACCCTGTGGAAGAAGGAGGGACTCAGCCAAGGGCCTGCACCCCACGTCGGAGCCTCCTGTAGAGACTAGGGCTCTACCCTAGAAGGACCAGGATCGCCATAGGTGTCAGGGAGGCTGTGTGGAGCCCGGGTGCACTGGCCTGGGCACAAACTGACCTGGCCATCCTGTCTCAGGCTAGCAGTGGGGGCCTGAGGCCATGCAGGAGTTGCAGCCACAGGACCTGGTGAGCCTGGGCCACCTTCAACCTGTGTTGGCACGTATCTCATGAACTGAGCTCCCCGCTTAGCTGCAGAGTGACAACAGCCAATGCCTAGGTGTCAGGCGTCCTCCTGCTCCGCCTGGATCCCCTTGATGCAGCCAGACTCACCAGCCTTCCTATGCAGGAACAAAATGGCTCCATAGCCCGGGGCATGTAGCCCAGAGCCCTGAGGGCTGCTGGTAACACCGGGCAGCTGACTTCCTGCAGGCAAACCTGACCATCAGGGAAGAAGGCAGAAGGCTCCCCTGCCTCTGTGCACCCCCAGCTGTCTGCTCCTGCAGCTGACCTGGTCCCTGCCAAGACAGCCACCTCGGGCCCTGTGCTGCATCAGTTGTAGCAGCGAGCTTGCGCGGCACTGCTGCAAAGCTGACTTCCCTCACCCCATGCCTCCTCTCTCCCACTCCCCAAAGGCACAGGCACCCTCTCTTCCCTGAGGCTCTGCCTCCAGGGAGCCCTGGAAAGGACAGGGGCAATCAAAGGGACAGGAAGATAGCAGAACCTCTGTGTGAACACCCATCTCTTACTATGTATCCCTGAACATGCCTCCCAAGGAAAATAAAAGAGCTCAATTTAAACAAACATATAAAGTACATCACAGGTCTTCCAGAAAACAAAAAGCAAAAGGTGGCACAGGGAAGGAAGGAACCTTGGGAGATGAGCCCCACCATGCCTAGCTCAAGTCCGGATTATCTGCAGAAAGCACTGGTGTGAGCACAATGCTGGAGGAGAGAATGTGGCCAGGGTTTCCGGAGCTGAGAACACAGAAGAGGGCTCTCTCCTCCTACCTCAGCTCTGATACTGGTGACTCAAAGCAGGCTAACTTTGTGTAGCCCCAACTTCAAAATGATACCAAAATGGCCCCATACTGGTGACCCCCCACCCCAAATGACAAGTAAAATCAAACACAAATCTCTAGGGAACATGCAGTAAGGCTGAAGGCTTTCTACCTTAGCTGTTTATAAAGCAAAAGAGTAGTTTATGATTAAAAAATAGGACAAATGAAACAGGTCACCATAAAATTCAAAATCTGAGCAACAGAACAGATATAGGTGAAGAGAGAAACTGGGAACTGGAAAATGGCCCCAAAACTGCACAAAAGCACAGACCAGAGAAACACATTTCCACTGAAACAGATAAAATGCACAGGGTACAGAAATGGAACAAGGGGTAGAGGTGACATGAGGAACAACCCATGAGGAAAAAAGAACTAAGAAATTATTAAGATAGAGATACCAAAAATACTCGGGAAACCTAGACAAATTTAAAGAAAAACGAAGAAAAAATAAATTTATGCCTACTAATAACAAAACTGTAAGGCATGATCAAAATATATAGTCAATGGTTCGATTTCTAAAACTTAGAGTGAAAGACACATTGTCATTAGTTCTACCCAAGACTCTTCCCCTCACTTCCAACCCACTTACCCCCTCATGCTTGCCACTTTCTGAAGCAGTTCTGGAAGTTCTCTTTCCTCAGTGTCTTTACAAGATATGATTAATAATATGACGATTGCTGCTGCTGCCATTCAACAGAAGGCAGGTTCATAGAAATAGGACACTGTGTTCTCAGTCACCTTATTCACTCAGTCTGGCACTGTGTAACTTCTGGCTCCTCCCCAAAGTCATGGTGATCATGAAAGGTCAAGGCAGCCCTGAGACAACAACTAAAGACTCTCAGGGAAGAGGACTTCCACAACTGCTTCAAAAAGTGACAAGAATGGTGGGATTAGTGTGTTCAAAGGGGAATTAATATCAATATCTTTTACTGTAATAAACATTTTTAAAAATTAAATATTCACTATCTTTTTATCGTGTCTTGCACAGAAATGAGGGGAGGGGTTATTTAAAATAGTCCAAAAAAATCCCAGCTTACTAACAAAGGAATGACATGAGATTGACTGTCTTTGTCCTTTATTGTTATGGAAAACAAAGTGATATAAATGATGTCTTCAGTGTGCAGAAGCTCCTGGACCTGTGACAAGTTTCTTTCCAGTAAGCTGACAATATACATTATGCCCAACCCACCCACAACCCTGGCTTACCAATGGGACTCAGTGTAGAGCACTGCTGTTTGCCAAGTGACTGCGCAGCTAACAGAGAACTATGGCTAGTTGCTGTGGCCCAGCATTGCAGGACCAGGATTGTACCATTATATTGTCAGCCCAGGGGATGATTAATATTCTAAATTCACAGTACAGTTGCTACCAAACTATGGCTTTCACACCATTGTAAAGTTGTAAATTGAAACACAGTACATTAGGGACCATCTATATTGAGAAAAAGTAACTAATAGCCTAGAATTCTAGAAACGATCCTACTATAATGAGGATACATTTTTTTCCAAATAAGGAATGTGGGCATTTAATACCAAAATGTTTATTAAGAAACTATACTTTAGATCTGCTCTGTCAAATATGGCAGTCACACGCCACATGTGGCTGCTCACATTTAAGTTAAATTTAAATAAATAAAAATCCAGTTCTTCAACCACCCTAGACACCTTTCAAGTGCTTGTTAGCCTTCTGTGGGTGCTCTACCAGATAAAAGAGTGGAAACATGCCCATCCAACTTTGTGCACTACTGAGTGTGGCCACCTGGAACGGGGACAATGGTCCTCAGTGGTACAACAGGTGAGCGCAGACATCACTGAATGTTAAAGAAAAAAACACTGACAGGATAAGCAAAAGTGTGATGTCTCATTTATGCTCAAATCCAGTATATCATGAGTCTGGTCTCCACTGTGTGGAGACCAGAATTTGAGTATTCTAAGTTTTTGATGTTCTGAGAGAGGAAAATGTACACTTGGTGTAGATTTTCTTAACTAGATACATATCCGCAGTACAGAAAAAGTCATGGAGAACCTGAAAAAAGGTAGCGGAAAAGGGAGAAGGACAAAAAGGGTTGTAAGCGCACGTCACTCAGCAGAAAGGGACATAAGAAAAGCCAAAAGGTGGACAAATGTAAAAGCACATGTGTCTCTGACCTGCAGCATGCTGTGAGTCTTTGTGCACAACTAAAAGCACTGGCAAACAACGACAGTGTTTTCTTGTATCAATGGCGAAACACATCCTAATTCACACATTCTAAGTGAGCATATGTATCTTAAAATTGATAAGCCAAAGTAATATGGGTAAAAGAAATCCATGAGGTGGTTGAGGAAATTAGGTTATATATGAAAATGAACTAAATTTCCCTATTAACACAAATAGTGATGGATTTGATAGTTTATACATACATAGAGTGCACTCGCGCAAATTTATACAGCCACATCACCATGTAGTATAATCCTAGGAACCAACATCTAGAAATCCGGTCTACTGCTGCCCTGATGCTGCTACATGACAGGATACTCACGGAGAAGGCTTTCCGAAGCTAGGGAAAGAGACAGCCAAGCAGAACCCTACTAAACCACTGCCATCCAGAGCCTTGGGGGAGGGCATCGACTTCGCTCTGCAGGGAAATTGCTCTGAGTAGTTCATGCCCTGGAAAATCTGTGCTTTGCGCATCCATCCTTACGCTCTCCAACTCCTGGCTCCCACTGATCTTTTCGCTATTTCCATAGTTTTGCCTTTTCCAAAATGGCTTCTTTCACTTAGTGGTAGACATGTCAGATTCTTCCCTGCCTTTGTGTCCTGAAAGCTCATTTCTTTTTAGCAGTGAGTGTTGGTCTATTATCCGTTTCTATCCAGGGTGAACAGGTCCCAAAAACGAGGTACCCACGGATGAATAAAAAGTTAGAAGAAAAAGAAAGAAATGCAAGAGAGACAATGTCTGGGATCAGGGGGCTTACAGTTCTCCTGTCTGCAGCCCCGAGTCACCTTTTCCGTAACCTTTTATTGAGATAAAACAAAAGAGGCACCTGGGCTACTGGGTGATAAAACAAAAGAGGCACCTGGGCTACTGGGTGAATATCAACCGTTTTAGCAAGAACAATACAACTCAACTACCATAGGCCTGAGACTTGACTAGGTAGCCACCCTGTCACCATTCCTTTTCTACATAACACAGCAAAACATTTAGTATCCCGCCAGGGCTTACAAAGCTTTTGTTAAGACTTCCTCCAGAACACAACACCTTAGGCTAGGTTATACCTAAGGCAATACATTGAAAGATTAACTAAAGAATGTCCTCCACGTGTGATTAATATTCTAGTGCCTGGATATACTAGTTTATTTACTGACTTACCCGCTGAAGGGCATTTCAGCTGCTTCCAGGTTTTGACAACTATGAATAAAGCTGAGCAGGTTTTGTGTGGACAAACATTTCCCACTCCTCTGGGTAAACTGCCAAGGGTATGATCACTGGGTCATATCAGAAGACTATGGTTAGTTTTGCAAAAACCTGCCACACTGTCTTCTCACATGACTATGCCATTCTGTATTCCTACCAGCAACGAACGTGAGTTTTCACTGCTCCATATTGTCACTAGCATTTTGTGTTGTTACATCTCATAACTGGCATCTCATTGTTATTTTAGTTTGCACTGCCCTGATGACATCATGTAAAGCATCTTTTCATTCATGTATCTGTTGTCTGTACATATTTGGTGAGGCTGATGTTCAATACCTTGCTCATTTTTAAATGAAAACTATTTTTTTCTTATTATTAAGAGTTCTCTGCATATTTTGGATAACAGCGCTGCATCAGATATGTCTTTTATATTTTCTCCCAGTCTGTGGCATGTCTTTTTATTCTCTTGCCATTGCCTTTTGGTTTTGTTTTTTATTTTTATGGTGCTGGGGATTGAACCCAGGGCCTTGTAAATGTGAGTCAAGTGCTCTGTCACTGAGCTACACTTCAGTCTTGCCATTTTCACAGAGCAGAACTTCTTTTTATTGGGATTTTTTTTTTCAGATGGGTTTTAGTTTTCGTTTTTGGTGCTGAGGACCGAACCCAGGGCTTCCAGCTTGCTAGGCAAGCGTTCTACCGCTGAGCTAAATAAATCCCCAACCCCAGAGCAGAACTTTTTAATTTCTGTGAAGTTGAGCTGATGAATTATTTTCTTCTTGAATGATGCCTTTGGTATTATCTAAAAAGTCATTGCTAAAACCAGAGTCATGTGGGTACCTCCTACATTATCTTCCAAGAGTTTATGAGTTTTGTATTTTACACTCAGGTCTATGATCCACTTTGTGTTAATTTTTGTGAAGGATTTATGGTTCATGTCTATTTTTTTACATGTAGATGTTCAGTTGTTCAAGCACCATTTAAAAAAAATGCCATCTTTGCTCCACTGTGTGCCTTTCTTTCTTCATCAGAGATCAGTTGACCATATCCATGAATTTATTAGGGGCTGTTTTCTTCCACTGACATATTTTTTGCTTTTACCAACATTACAACAGGGGACCTGTCTGCTTGTACTAAGCTGCTCATCCCCTCACCCCAGATCTCCTCCTATACTGGGTCTTCTTTGGGGGTCCCTCACCTTAATTCTCAGTAGTTTATATTCAGGGTGGCTTCTGGTCTTCCAGGCAGGGACTCAACATGTTTACCTCTGCTCAGGAGATGCTGGCAGCCCATTTGTCTGCCACTTCTACTCTTGCTGCACTTTCTTCTTCCAGTCCAAATACCATCCCAGCCAAGACTCAGTATGAGTTCCACCTCTGTTCTCTGATGCTCAAGTAGGAGAGATAGCTGACTGGTCTTTCTATTTTGCAGCAAAGACTGTCCAAGGCACAGAGAAGCTTATGGGGGACAAAGACTACAGCCTGAATCCCCTGGCCCCCTGATTAGGGCCATCCATCCCATTGTCTCCATTTCCCTTTAAACCCAGAGCAGGTTTCTTTTCAATGGTCCTTCCCTTTCCAATAAATTGTTTCAATGTCCTGAAGTTCTGCAGTCTTCCAAGAGGCCAGGAATTTCTGCCATGACACTATTGGCCTTGTGATGCGCAGTGTGTCCTGTGCCAATTGCCTAGGCTCTAACCCTGCCTCTGTTCATCTATGCAAGGGACTGACACAGGGGTTCAGGGGATGCCTAGGCCACCAAGGGACTAGGAGACCATGTGGTCCCTCTTGGTTGCTGCCACATTCACCAGTCACTCCAGACCTGTGCCTGGTTTATGAGCCAACTCTCCAGACCAGTTTGTTCTTTGAGGAACAGAATTGAATCTGGTCTACCCACAAATGCCTTCAGCAGATGCTCAAGCCCTATGCCTGTTTTGTCCTTAGTTTACTATCATTGAGGAGGTACCAAGGGGACACAGCACCACTGAGTGGCAGTGAATCTTAACATGAAGTCCTGCACTTTTAATCAATAGTGGCTCGGTCACCTGCCTTGTCACTAGGCATCACCTTTGTCCACCACATGTTAAGTCTTATCAATACACAGACAAGTACTGCTCAAAAGATTACTTTCCTATTTGTGAAGGGCAGGTGATGGAATCTGACAGAAAATCACAGCACATCCCCAAAATGCTGCATGTCAACCCACAGATGATGGAGACACCAAGTGACAGGGGTTGGCAGCCTTCTGCTTAGCAGATGACAATATTCATCTGACAGTCAGCACTTCTGCTAACAGCTAAATACCAAGAAATTTGATGTATGCCAGGGAAAAGAATGTCTTCTCTTGATCCATTCAATGTGTGTGTTTTTTTTTTTTAAATTACAGCACAGGATTACTTATCATAAGTTGATTTTATGAGGGAAGTTCTACAATATATAACAATGTCCTAGTATGAAATGGACTTTTCTTTTATAAAAGGTAAACACTGTCTGAGATGGATTCCCTATCTCACTGGGACACCCAAGCCTCCACACTAAGCTGATTTGTTCTGGGCAAAAGAAGAAAAACAAATAGGAGTTTGAAGGTCACCCTTGTCTGACTTTGCTTAAAAATCCAACTCCTTATAAGCTCTCCTATGTCCTCATCCTCCACCATAATGGCCAGGGTTTGCTCTGGGAAAAGGAAATGTACTCTCCATGTTAAGGAGGCCACTGGAGAGGGACAGTCAGGGGACACACAGCACGGAGGCCCTGGCCTGAGAAGACACTAGGAGTCTCTCAGGACGCAGGAGCACCCAAAAGGGTCCTGCCGATCTCACAGACACCCGGTGACCTGCCGGCTAGATCAGGGTATACCATGACGTGTTGAGAGCTTCAGGACTGCCTGAAAATCTGCGCAGGAGATGTGATCTGGAATGACACATCTCTTTGCAGAAAGAACCTGAGGAAAAGCCCCTTCCTTCCCAAGCACTATGGGGGTCCTGCTTCAGGCCTAGCTTTAGGAAGGTGCTCACAGCAGAGTTCTCACCAAGTTCTGGTTTTCTTCCTAATCTCTGACTTTTGAAAACCTGTACCCCTTTACATACTACTAGTTTACAACCAAACCTTTGATTATAGTTTTTTAAAACAGATGTGATTTCTGGCCTAAAGTAAATATGGGTATTTTAAAAGCAAACCCTTTTATTTCTCCTTACATGCCCATGTACGCAGTTCCTTGCCCTCCGCACCCCGGCCCTCCACTCCGCAACCCAACCTGCCAAGGCCTGTCTCCAGACCACAGCATTGTCACCTGGGCCACCACCATCCTGCCCTCCTACCACTTGTACCTCAGAACCGCAGAGGTAGGGAAGCCCAGGACAAAGTCTGACTCGCGCTCAAGAAAAGCTGAGGATCTAAGCCAGCTCAGAAGAGAACCCCGACTCGCGTGCAGACCTGGAAAGTCACTGCCACCCTGCTCAAACATGGCCGCCACCCCACTTCCGCTCCCCTCACTTCCGCTTCCGGCAGACATGAGGTTGGCCCTTGGCACTTCGGAAAGTGGTCATCCTCGAGCTCGATTCCACTTCTGGCTTGAAGTTTGACCTGAGCAATCTGCTTTTATCTCTGAAAGTCTTTTGTGTTCGCCCTAGCCTACTTGTCTACAACAAAAAAAGCTTTTACATTTATTGTGACAAAAAGGCTTTGTTAATACCTACTGGATTATTTTCCCCAACTCCATGATGTTATAATTATTTAAAAGCATCATTCTGATAAATTGATAATTGTCACACATGAAAGCAAAATGTTGTTGAATTGCATCTCTTAATGAGAAGTAGAGCTGCTTTTCTAACCAGTGTCCCTCTGTCCGGCAATTCAGAAGACCCTGCTCCATTGAACTTATCATTTGTTCAGCCTCTGCTATATTCAAGTTTGATTTTATAGAAGTGTTAGAAAACTTTGCATGAACCTGAAGATAAGGAGACATATTTTTGCAGTGTCCCTCCCGTGTGTCTTGAGCTCCTACATAATATCCCCCAAATAAGAAGGTGATCTGAAATTAAAAACTGTTTAATGCTTTCTCAGCTATCAACTCAACTGGGTTTAATTCAAGTGTTTTGAAAGCAAAGGATTACAGACTACATGACTTGCAATAGGATTTGTTATCCTGTCATTCTTAATTTCTGGTATGTTTACCAGAGAGGCTGCTCCCCACTTATCAAGGGGCTGACATTTACCAATGATTCTTGGTTAAACCTTAGTCTGAGGGGGTTGAGCACATTGAAATGTTAATTTCAGGATCTTTTAAACAAGTTTAATGTTTTTTGATAAACCACTTTTATACATATTTTAAATGTATTTTCACTGAAACATTGAAGTTGCAGATTTAGTTCATTCTATTTACAGTGAACATCCTCCATGTACCCTAATCCTTCTTGACAGACTAGTGAACCAAATACGACACACATTTTCTATCAGAAAATGCCTGACCTACTTTTTCAATTGAAACAAAATGTTAGCATGCTTTCCCAGGGATATTAAAAACGAAAACCATTGAGAAATAAATTATAATATACATTTTAGTAGCTAAATTATTGAAGGTAATAAAGTCAGGCCTTTAAACATGTAGATCTAATATAATTAACTGACCCATTTTATAGTATAATAAAAGAAAATGAGACTTACTTTGTAACAACTTAATGAAACGTAGGTAAATGTTCTGGTTAGGCACTAACTGAAGAGAATGATAAAAGACGTGTTTATTGCTTTCAGGTGCTAAACACTAAGTAAGTCATTCAAAAACCTATTATATGTCCGTCTACTATAGTGCTGGGGATAGAACCCAGATCTGGGGCATCCAGAAAAACACTGTACAACTGAGCAATATTCTAACCCCTCCCTTGGTGATTTTGGTAAGCATCAGGATCAAATTACCTTTGTGTTCAATAAAAAAAAAAAGAGTACATATTGTTAAGAATCCATTAGCCCAATGGCTGACACACTGTCATATTGCTTTTAATATAATTTAAGAGTATTCAATTCCACAACAGGAAATAAGGGAAGTGAGTAAAGAAAAAGCAAGTAGCCTACAGGACACAGGAAACTGGGGGCGTCAGCCAACTGACTCTGGGGAGGAAGGCAGAGAGATACTGAGAAGCAGCCACTTTCATGAGTCATGCAGTCACCCCCCCAGTTGCTGACTACCACTGTGGTCCTCCTGCTTTCTGGATGAGTGTATTTAACCTAGCTGAGTGAGTCAGATTCTCAAATGAGTCAGTTTTTTCATCTTAGTTCCCAAATAAACAAGTTATTTGTCTATAACAAGTGCTGCTTTTTACTTTGGTACTTTTGACTTTTCTAAAACAATTTTCTACATTTGATTTTCATTTACTTATAGAAATATCCAGATGGCTGTTTTTAAAAAAGGAAAATAAAGTTAAAATGTGTAAATCTCATCATCCACAGACCACAACCAGACTCTTCTGCATATTCACAGACATAATGCACCCACACTTCTTTAAGACCATGAAGTGTAAATACTGCTTGTAACCAATTTCCCACTGTTTGTCTTTCCAAAATAATATAGTCCAAAATATAGTTCTACATTATAACTTGTCATTTGCTTCATTGCACCTGAACCCCCTATTCTAATGGTCTTCTTGAGGGTCAACGTTCTGTCCATGCCCTCCTATCCATGTGACCTCCACACCCAGCCAGTAATGTGGGATTGTGGTCATCATCCCTTTTATAGGGACAAGGAGAATCCACATTGTTTCCTTTCACCCCACCTTATACACGAGTGGGGTCAAGATACTTTTCAGGAAGATGGAGAAGCCAAGAACCCAAGGCAAGTGAGATGCCAACGGATTGTCCCAGGTTGGGTAAGTGTGCCAAACACTGTGCAACGTCCAGAGTGAGCGAGACCTGCAGTCTCGGTGGCACCCATCCACATCTCCCACACTGTGCCCAGCAGGTTCTGATCCCAGACAAGTCAGTGCAGCCAAAGAAAAACTGCTGTGAGAGGAACAGAAACCCTCGGCAACACCTCGGTAGTGAAACATCTTATTTTTATTCAGAACATCTCAAGTCCTTTGTCTGGGTGCGGCAGCGTCTCATGCTCAGCTCCAGCTGGCCTCGCGTGAGAAGAAGCTCATGCAGGCTGTAACGTGTGTTATATACATAAATATACATACAGAGAACACTGAGGATTGTATCTTAGCAACAAGTTTCTCAGCTGAATTACATTCATATAAAGTGTCCAAATTCTAACATCAAATTAGAAGCGTATAACCCAAAGCCTGAAAAAGCAGACAGCTTTAAGGGCTTCCTTATGAACATTCCATAGACTGTGCTTTTAACCACTGTGCTCCCCCTTAGGAGGAGGACCTCAGTTCTTTCCATACAGTCCCCCCACTGGTAAACAAGGAAGAGCAGGCAGCTGCCCACAGGAGGAAGCTTCTAAACAAACTGAAAACACATACACACCCTCACAACTGAGTCATGGTCACCCTAGACTCCCATGGGCCAGGGGTTCCCCTGCTTCCATTCCCAGCCTCCAGGGAACTCAGGACTCTAGGGTGGATAACCAAGCAACCCAACCCCCTCCTCGCATTCAGGGAGACTGATTGTCACAGAACACATCAGGGGACAAAGACACAGGGGAATGACACCAGCCACAAGTCCTCTGCCCTTTCCACAAATATAATTTGGGGGTGATATAAAGGACATTTTAAATTTAGAGATAGGCAAGTCAGTTAATTTCTCTTGTTATATCAAAACTGAGTGTGTAGAGGTCGTATTTCTGATATAAAGTACCTCAGAGCTCAGAGGCTAGGGTGAGGTACAGCTCTCTCTGGAGGTGCACACCCTTCCTCGGACCTGCCACCTTGTGGGGACAGCAGCTGCCTGCCTGGCCACAAGAGGAACTCGGGCTCTCAGGACAAAGTGGTGACTGTAATTCCAGAGTAGTCAGTGCTTTATGAGACTTGGGCTTGCACATTCAAAAACAATTCCTTTTAATCACAGAGCAATTTCCCAAATAGGAAATGATGATGGAAGATGAAGATTCAGAATCAGATCTGCAGTTTTTGGCATCCTGTGCTGGGAAAGGTGCAGGTGATCATGGTAGCTGGAAATGGCCAGCACCCACCAGGCTGCCGTCCCTGGACCCTGACCCCACCTGGGACAGCCCCAGGTCTACATAAAACATGCCCCCCCAGTGCTAACCTCTCCATCAAACAAAGCTGTTCCTGAGTTATCCTGAGGAACAGGGTCTTCATGGAATACCTTGGGGTTTGCTGACCAAGCAGAACTGACTGCCCCAATTGGCAAGATGCCCTCAACACTTCAAGGGTTTTTTTTTTCCCCCTTCAAAACGTCAACTAACTCCCTGGCTGTGTCTGGTTTTCTGTGAAGTCTCTTAAGTGCAGATGCAGGACATTGGAGCAGTTGAGTGGTGATGATGGGATGTTTGAGGTACGGTGTGTCCTGACTGCTCTCATGAAGGAGGGCCTGCTTCTTCTCTTACTGCAGCTGAGTCATCTCTGTGGTCCTGTCCTGGTAGCAGGGGAAGGCGACACCCTGCCCCTTGGTCCCCAGACCACTTTCCTCCCTCTCCCTTGTGCCCAAGCTCAGGGCTAGCGCCTAAGCTCAAGGGACCTTTGCTTCTTGGGTGGGGGTCAATTGTGCACCTTTCTGCTACAACCCAACTGAAGGAACACCCAGACATACTGAGTGGTTTTGTTTTTATGTATATGGAACATATTTGCACTGGACTTTATATCCAAAATCCACATATTTCATAAAAACTAAGCCAATCTCTCAATCCCCATTACAAAAAATACAATTTATACAGCCAGGAGTAAAAGATTTTCTGGAGAATACTGAGGAGGGCACCAGCACCACCAGGCCTCTTTCTATGGGTGCAAAGCAGACTCTGGTCCATTTGACCCAAATGAGACTGCACAGTGGCATGTGGGGCCCAGGACCCTGCCAGCCAGGGACCGCTACCCCAACTGCAGAGCAGGCCAGTGTGCAAGTGCACTTGTCCTGGACCGGGACATGCACAGATAGGGCCCCTCACCCACCTGACCAGGTCCCATCAAGGTGGTGCTGCCCCCGCAGGCCCGGGAGTGGTGAGAACCCGAGGGTGCTCCTGTGTGTGTGGTCTCCAGGTATCTGTGCACAGGTCAGTGCCACAGGCATCAGCGCCACAGTGTTGGCCATGGCGATTATACTGTGGGGTGGGGCCTGCACCTCTCTGCTCCTAGCCCCCAACTTCCCCTCCTGCATCCCCTGGAGCTCAGGGAGCCCTGAGGCAATGGCTGCAGCACACACACCTCTCCCGGTGTCTCTAACCCTGAGTGGAAGCTACAAGGCACCTGGTGCAGGTCTTGAGCCCAGGCCCAGGTGGTCACATCGGGCTCCAGCTGCTGGGCCGTCCTGTGCCCTGGGGGTGCTGAGCAGCATCCCAAGCCCCCTTGAGATGCTGGCAGCACCTGAGATCTGCTTCATGACATTAATGCTAGGCTGCACCTTGCCAGCATCACACCATCTTGCCAGCTCCAGCCTGCGTGCTTTTTAGTTTTCAAATATGTCCTTGATAAAGCTAAAAAGAAGAACTTAAAAACACGCCTTCTGCAGCATGCTCCGAGGATGAGTGACTACGAGGCGACTCTAGTCCATCCTGGGCACCCCTCGGCCGTCGTCCTGCCCAGGTGCAGATCCCTAGGAGGGGTGGAGAAGGTCAGAGCCGAGCCCTGTTGACAACACCTCCAAATGAGTGGCCAGGACGGGGCTTCTGGATGAGTCTTATCAGGATTATTTGGAGGTTAAGTACGAGTTTCCATGATCTGGTCCCTCTGAAGCATGGAGGCCTCTAGCAGGGCTGCAGCAGCAGACAGAGTCACCACGGGGGCCCAGCATGTGCCTTAGGGTCAGGTGACAGTGTGCTAGTGCTGCCAGGGGACAGTAAAACCTACTATGTGTGGCTACAGGTAAAGACCATGGAGTCAGGCCTGCGAGGGTATGCGTGCCAATCCCGAGGGTTCCATGCCCTCCTCCACCTTCTCACCTTCCTCCACATAGAAATCCTTTTGCAGTTACAATAGTGTGGCATAAAGTGACCTGACATAATTACTTATTTTATAAACCACATTCCTAACTCTGAATAAATTATTTATTCAAGAATTTCACACAAAGCAGTTTCTATTTTCCTAAACTTATGGAAGCCCTACTCAGTAGAACTCAATGCCTAACGTAAACTGAGGTTGAAAGCAGTCACTGTGTAATGGGCAGGGGAGCGTGGGGCAGGGGGCAGTGGGCGGGGCGCTGGGCCTACCTCCCTGTGGCCCAGTTCAGAGTGAGACGCCCCGCACCCCACGTGCTCCCACGCCTGCCCTGGTCCAGGTGTGGGGCGTGGGGCTGACAGTGGGCCCTCAGCCCCCCCCACGCCCCCCAGGTGTGCGCCTGCCCAGTTCAGGTGTGAGGCTTGGGGTTTAGTGCCCAGCGCCCGCCAGGGTCAGGGCGTGAGCGAGAACTGGTCCTGCTCCGTGGGCTTCTCCACCCAGGCGCCCAGCCCTGCCTTGATGAAGGCGGTGAACAGGCGGGCCTTGGCAGCTTGGTACTCCCGCGCCGCCAGCTTGGACTCGTGGTAGGTGGTGGGCTTAATGATCCTGCTGCGCTGCAAGTGCGGGGGGACCTGCAAAAGGACAGCGGTGAGTGGAGGAGTGCGGCTGCTGGGCAGCAGCAGAGGAAACACAGCCTGGATGGCGCCCGGAAGTGGAGATTGGTACTGCTGGCTTGGGGGAGGGGCACCCAGGAGAAGGCGCCCCTCCGCCCGGCCCCCGGGGCGTGGTACTCCGAGGTCCTACGGGGGCCATCCTGGCACAGAGTTGCCTCTGCCGGGAGCAGCTCAGGGGCAGATGGGGCTGCAGATGGGTCCTGGGGTTGGGCTCCAGGGAACCACGGGTGCTCAGACTCTCAGAGGCCACCATGGGGCACACGTGCCCACTTCGGCAGGGAAGGACAGTCTGCTCAAGCCGCTCATCAGTGTTCCTTGCTGGCCTAAGTTAAGTACAGGCCACAAACATGACTTAAGAATGACTGAAAGCTAACAAAACCTGACATACTCTGTGAGGTTTTACTTAGGGAAAAGGGGGCCTGTGGCTAAAATCAAAGTTTTAAAGCGCTGCGTGGAGGGCTTAGCAGAATCTGAGAGACTGTGCTGAGAAGGCCAAGGGGTGTCTGGTCCTTTCTTTACATCACTGTCATCCGAGGGGCACAGCAGCTCCTTCCTTGCTCTAGTTTGGCGCTTGGGTGTCTTCGAGGGACACGTCAGAGGCTGTGTCCCCAGTTGATGGCACTAATGGGAGATGGTGGACTTGGGGAGGTGGGACCGAATGGGAGACATGTACCCTTGGAGGAGACACCGAGACCCTGGCCCCTTCCTCTCTCGTGCTTGCTCCTCACCTCACACAAAAGCGAGCAGGTCTGCTTGCCACATGCTTCCGGTCCTGTGTCTGCCTCACCAGAAGCCATGGTCTGAAACCTCCGAGACAGAGCTAAAATAAACCCCCCTCCTCCCAGACGCTTTGTCACAGTGACAGAAAGCTGAGGGACTCTGAAATTCATGCTGAGAAGTGGGGGTTGTTGTTGTGACTGTACCTGACGCTATGGTTGAGAAGCCTCTGGCATTGGTCTAAGAAAATCTGGAAAAGGGTGGAGAAGCAAGTGAGAGAAGACTTGAAATTAAGCTCGGTGGGTGATTCTGTTCCTGCCTCTGAAGTAGCAGGCGGACAGAGCTGCAGATGGCAAAGGATGTGCTGAGTTTCAGATGGAAATGAGAACTGTACTGGGAACTACACCACAGGTCCTTGGTGTTACATTTTGGCAAAGATGCTGTCTAGATTTTGGTCATGCCCTGAGACTCTGTGGGAGGCCAAGTTCACAGGTGACAGACTAGTCCACTGGACAGAGGAAAGTTTACGGCAGCACAATGCTCAGGTTGTGGGCTGGGTACTACTGGCTGCTTTTATCTAGATTTGCAGCGAGAATGAGGAAAAAGCAGAGTGGGAAAATTTGAAAAATTTGCAGTTTGGGCAGAAAAAGAATTTGTTTAAAGGCACAGCTGTGGAGGGTACAGTTGCTACAGAGTAATAGCATTAAAAAAGGGCAAGTTCTGGGCACAGGGGCACACTCCTCTAAGACCAGCTACTGAGGATCACAAGTTTGAAGTCAGCTTGGGCAACTTAGTGAAATGTCTCAAAAAACAAATTTTTAAAAAAGATGGGGATGTAGCTCCTGTGTGCTCATGGTAGAATACTTGCTTAGCATGTACAAGGCCCTAGTTCAAACCCCAGTGCAAAATAAATAAATTTTTGAAAAGCCAAGTACTTTGCTGTTGCTCTGGGACAACAGGAAAAATGTCTTCAGGGTGTTTTAGGAACTGACAAAACCCTACACATCACAGGCTTAAAGATTTGTTTAAGAAGAGAGCCCTGGAGTACCTGCTCACACCTGGTGACCTAGGGAACTATTTCTCCACAATTTCATTTCTTGCAATTCACTTCTCCAAGTTCTGCCAACCAGAAACTCAGAATCCACTGCAGCCATGATCCAAGTGGGCATGGCTGCTGCTCAAGCTGACAACCCTGGACAATGCGTGTAGCTGTCAGAGTGAATCTAAAGCTGCAGTGGAGACCCCAGGAAAGTGGAGATGCCAGGCACATAGGATGCCTGCCAAGTGATGCTGCAGGCAGCAAGCACAGCCAGTCCAAGAGAAAGGCCACGTGGGCTGCAGCTAGCAAGGCCATAATATCACTACCACCTATCCCACTCCTGCTCCTGGGGCTATGTAAGTCCCTGTTTGCCCTGTTAAGACCCAGTCTTGCTACAGTCTGATCCTTCCTTTCCATGCATTTGTTCTTCCTTTTTGCAGTTGTAGTGTTTCCCCTGTACCTGTCCCATTACTGTATGCTACCAGTATAACTTTTGTTTTTATTTTCACAGGCACTCACAGCTCAGAGTATGCCTTCCATTTCAGAGGAGACTCAACTTGGATTTTTAGGCAATGCTGGAACAGTGAAGAGTCTGGGGACCCTTAAATATGCACTGAATGTATCCTGCATTGTGAGATGGACATGAGCCTTTGGGGGCCAAGGCAGCAATGTCAGAGTTTGGATCAAAGGTTTAATACACAACTATTATGGGAGCTGGGAGAACTTTACCAGGTGCAGCCTCATGGAAAAAAGTGAGGTCACTGAGAGCATGTCCTGGAAGGGGACACTGGGACCTTAGCCCCCTTCCCTCCCTTTGTATCACCACACTCTGCCTGCTGTGATGGCGGCCTCACCACAGGCTCAGAGGCAATGGAGCAAAATGACCATGGACTAAACTTCTGAAACCATAAGCCAAAGGAAACCTTTCCTCCTTGAAGTTGGTTTTTCTTAGGCACTTGTCATAGTTATGTGAAGGTGATAGTCACACTCCTGGGCAGACCTGGGTAGTGGGTCTCGGATTCTGTGGCAGGGAAGGAGGAAGCTGCCATCAAGACAGCTTTTATACTTGCAAATCCAGGGCCCCATGTTTAAATTAAAAACAATCTTAAGGAACAAAGAGGTTTACAAATGATCTCTTAAGGAGGCTGCGCATGATGATACAGTGATGGAGACCACAAGGGAACAGGAGGGATGAAGACGGACACACTGTGGGGAGGTGAGCCGGCACAGGGCCGGGGAGGGCACCTCAGTACCTTGCCGTGCACACGCATCCAGCGACAGTACAATGCGTGCTTACACAGGCGCGACGCACGGCCCAGCTCATCCTTCCCCGTTGTGGCATTGATGACCTCGATGGTGGAGTCACCTACTGTCCAGTTGACACTGAAGTTGGGCGCCTTCCCCGGCTGCCGTGCCTCTGCGTTGCTGATTCCTGGAATGGAGCAGACACAGAAGGTAACATGAAGCCATGTCCGTGCCAGCACTGAGGGTCAAACATAGCCACAGATCATGTGCCAGCAGAGTCCTCTCTTAATATGTGTATCTACTTAAAAGCTAACTGACTACCAAAGCAGAAATAATAATGTGGGATTTTTAACACTTGTAAACATTAAATGTATGACAACACCACAGAGGCAGGGGGAGAGAAGTGAAAGTATGAATTATAAGGTTCATACACTAGAAGTGAAGGGTATAAAATCAGGTGATGGAGACTGTGATAAGTTCAGGATGTATACTAAATTCTAAAAATCTCTGATAAATTAACAATAGCTAAAAATTCAAGATGGCTTTATTAAAATGAGAAATAATAAAAGACACTCAATCTGAAAGTAAAAAGGAAAATAAAACAACATATGGAACAAATAAAATGTGTAGCAAAATGACGGATTAAAACCTAACAATATAAATTATCACAATAAATATAAATGGTCCAAGCCCCTCAGAGAAAATGTGGGGATTGTAACCGACGTGTACAGAAGGAGGAGATCCAAGGACTTCTGGAAAGATGGCGACCAGGTAAGCAGCAGAGAAAGAGCCTCCCGGAGGATCGCCACCCAGACACTGGAATATAGCAACAAGTGAAAGACAAGAAGGAGAGAAGCGGGTCCCCTCAACACAGGAAGGGTCTGAAATGAGAATTGAAGCCCTCAGAAAGAACAAATAAGACATCTCTGGAGGAAAAGCTCGGAGGGCCGCCATGGCTCAGTTAGAGGAAGAGGACGCACAGAGGGAGGGAGTCACCGCTCCATACACATGTGCAGCCCGCTCCCTCATTCTGGCACTCACAGCTTCAGCCTTGGAGGCCTGTGCTTGTGGGACCCTCCTGACTCAGCCAAGGGAGAGCGCAGTTCTGAGAGCTGGTCCAAAACCGGAGAGGAGAAAGTGCAGCCCGGAAAAGAGGCAATGGCAGTCAGGAGGAATTGTTGAGCCCAGTGTGAGGATGAGAAGTTACAACAGCCACTGAAGCAGAGTCCCCACTCTGCAGCAACTTTTCTAATCAGTGCCCAGAGGCAAGGCAGAGTCAAAGCAACCAGTACACAGCCCACCACACCCAGCTCTATGCCTGCCTGGAGGTTGTGGCCCCATACCTCTCCACTGTGTGAGCAACTACCAGCACAGAGCAGCAGAGAGCAAGAGCAGCAACCCCAGGGTCACACAATTCCCAGGGATCCAGCTGAAGAACAAACGGGAACTGGAGCACAACAGTAAGAGAGAGCTGCAAATGCAGGTGGATCACACGGGCCCATGCCCTTCTTACTCCAACACCAAGCAGGAAGCACGAGCTGAGTTACCAGGCTTCAGCTCCCACCCTGAACTTCCTCTGTGACCACCTTGAGTCTCGGTGGTCCGCGCACTCACCACCTGTTCCCAACAGTAACAGGATGAGTTGCTCACCATGGGCTTCAGGACTCACCCTAAACTACTAATATGAGCACCAAGAGGGACTCCATACTGCTTGCATATATGAACCTTGTATGAACCCATAGTGACAAACTACACGAAAAGCAGCAGTTCTAGAGTCTGAGAGACAACAACATACTCTACACAGAAGACCCAAGAAAATCCTCCAATTCTCTCCCAGAACTAATAACTAAACTTAGTACACACCCTGGACTACTTCAGTGAGCATGGATGGGGGAGACCTCACGCCACTTGCGCCCAGCATCATAATTTCTCGTGCCCAGCTGTAAGGGGTGGGGAGAGGCAGCACTGGAGATCGAGAGGTGGGAGGAGGTGAAGACCTGGAACTAGAGTGCAGACCTGGTATTCTACCTGGATGGGGACCGCCTCCAAAGAGTCATAGGCAGGCTGCAGGGAGACACTAGTGGCCTAGGAGGGGATCCCAGGGGCCTTGACAGGGAGCTCAGCAGCCTGAGGGGGGAGGGGAGCTCCCTCCAGGCTACATGAAAACCCTGAAGACCTGGACTGGGAGTGCCTTGGGCCAGGCCCCCAGGAGTGCCTGGACGGCACAGAGCCTGGTGGTCCTCAGGGATGATCCCAAGGACTTGACTGGGCCTCTGGGTGCACTGCATCGAGGTGGAGCCTGGTGGTTCGTGGGGTAATCCTGCCAACTCGACCGGACCCCCAGTGGCCTTGAGGGCTTGTCAATAGGGGCTTGACCATAGTGAACTTGGTTCCCTGCCAATCTACCATCTTTGAGGATGGGTGCTTTTCCATTTTCTGCCATAGCAATCTATGCACACCCATGTTTGTTACAGCATAATTAGAAATAGCCATGTCTCTTCCCAATGTGAGAGCCCGAGGGAGTAAGTAAGCCAAAAAAAAAAAAATATATATATATATATATATATATAGTTGCTATTAGAGGGAAGATGACTGATTGGGTGGGAGAATAACAGAGATGCGGGTGGAGAAAACTGATTAATCGAACAAGCCATCATCTGTATAACTGAGCAACAAATGTAAAGATAACATTATGTAATACAGCATCCAGCACTAATTTCCCTACTATCTTCTCTATAATTTTATATTTCTTTTATTGTTTTTGTGTTAGCAAATGTGAAGATAACATTATGTAATATAGCATCCAGTGCTAATTCCCTACTATCTTCTCTATAATTTTATATTTCTTTTATTGTTTTTGTGTTATTCTGGTTTATATATCTCCATTTCTTTGTCTTTAAAATTAAAATTTTTTAAAAAGGAGGGGGTCCAAATTATGGTGCCTATGAGAGACATACTTCTAATATAAAATAGTTTAAAATAAGAGGACATTAAAAAGACATACTCTTTTACCACTAAGCAAAACACAGTTGAAGGGGGTACCAGATAAAGCAGATCTCAGAATATTATAAGAGTGGAGGATCATTTTCTGATAATAAAGGGTATCAAGTCATTAAGGCAGACTAGCAATCCTAAATGTTTATGAGTCTAATCACAGAACAGCAAAATACATGAAGTAAAAACTTTAAAAAATTAAGAGGAGAAAGAGACAAGATACGGTTAGAGATCTGTAACGCTCCTGCCTCATGAATTGATGGACCCAGTGGAAGGTCGTTAAGAACAGGAAAGACATTACAAGATCGGTGGACTTCGCTGACATTTACAGACCACTCACTTAGAAATCAACAGCAGAAAGGCCTCTTTAACCTTTTCCCCAAATACTATGGAGCTAAAAAGCAGGCTTCTAAACAACTCAAGAGCATGGGTATTTTGAAGTGAGTGAAAACGAAGACACAGCATATCAGGATTGGTGAATCCTGCCGAAGTCATAAAGGAAAACCTCCCCCAAACTGACTTCAGCTAGAACTTCAAAAATTAGACAAAGAGTGAATGGAATATCAAGTTAAAAAGGAACAATTAAAATCAAGGTAGAAATCATTGAAATATAAAACAGAAAAGGAAAAAAAATCAATGAAACCAGAAATGTTTCTTAGAAATGATTGACAGAATTCATAAACCTCTAGCTAGATTGACAGGAAGAAGATGAGGGAGAGACAGAGAACAAACCGCTAATGTAAGGAATAAAAAAGGTACCACTAGAGATAAAAGATATTCAAAATAAAAGAATATATGAACACTACTACACCAATACACTTGACAAATTAGATAAACTAGACAAATTTCTTGAAACACATAAATTACCATGCTTGTTCAAGAAAAGAAAACCATAAAAGCCTTATATTAATCATAGAAGCTTAATTTGTATTTAGATATTTTCTCATAAAGAAAACGTCAGGCCCAGTTACTTCATAGATAAATTATGCCAAACATTTTTAAAAACATTAATATTAAAACTCTAAATCAATTCTTCCAGAAAACCAAAACTGAGGAAGTACATCCCAATTCATTTTATGCCTGACAAAGACACCGAGAGAAAACTACACATCATCATCCCTACAGATCATTATGTTATAGATGCAAAGATTCTACCAAAACTTTCAACAACTTGAATACAACACTATATGATGAGAATGGTACATGCTGACCATTTAAGGGAAATCCCAGAAACGCAAATTGGTTTAATAT
Source organism: Dinomys branickii (assembly GCA_004027595.1). NCBI lineage: Eukaryota > Metazoa > Chordata > Mammalia > Rodentia > Dinomyidae > Dinomys > Dinomys branickii. The sequence goes on along the minus strand of PVLD010001012.1, from coordinate 156,621 downwards.
TTTTTAAAATGCCAGCACATCAACATTTTACAAAATAAACTAAATGACCATCTCAGAGAAGAAAACAAGCATCTGACAAAATCTAACATCCACTCTTGATTAAATGCAGTAGTACCTTGGCTCATGAACCTAATTCTTTTCATGATTTTGGCTACAAACTGAACTGGATGAGAACCAAATCAAATTCAATGGTTAGGGTCAATGTTCAAACTTATGGGGAAATTTGTTTTGGTTCTCGCCCAATTTGGTTTGTGACCAGAGTCATGGAAAGAATTAAAAAGTCTGTGGACCAAGGCACCACTATACCTTTAGCAGACCAAGAATAGAAGGAATTTACTCTTACGGGATCTGCCCTCCCTGAGGGCACACACAAGGCGAGGCTGTCTACTCCCATCTGTCTGCCCACACTGTCACAGGAGGTCCTATCCAGAGCAGGAGGGAGAGAAAACATCTAGACTGCTGAGCAAGAAATAATGAACCACATGACCACTGATAAATAAAACCCAATGGGAGCTACTAAAAAGCCACTAGGACAATACTGCTACAGATTAGCAATGAACAATTAACTACAGATCTAAATAAAAGTATCACATTTAAAGTAGCATCAGGAATATTAAACACCTAGTAGCACATCTGACACAAGCTGTGTAAGATAGGTACACTGTAAACTGTAAACACTGCTGAGAGAAGGGGACGGAGACATCAATAATGGAGAAACATGTTCATCACTGGAAGACTCAAAACCAGTACCATGGGGCTGGAGATATAGCTCAGTGGAATAAGCGCTTGCCTAGCAAGCGCAGGGTCCTGAGTTCGATCCCCAGTACCGAAAAAAAAAAAAAAAGAGTAAACCAGTACCATGTTGGTTCTCGCCAAACTGGCCCACATATAGCAGTTCCAGCCAGACTCCAAGTGGATAATATGCAGAAACTGACAAGTAGATTATAAAGCTCTCACAGAACAGAAGAACAAGGACCGATGTATCTGAGGGTCGTCTCTGACTATGATATACAAAGCACTACCTTGACCCAATCTCACAACTTGCATAACCACAGTAATCATGTCAGAATTAAAATCACAGGGTCTGTGTAAGACAGTGTTAAGAAAGCTGAAACAAACTAGAGGTTGGGAGGAAGCATTTTTAATTCATTTACCTGATACAAGATCTATATTCAGGAAATAAAAAAATAGTTCTTCAGACTCAGTAACAAGAAGTTAAACAACCAATAAAAATGTGCAAAAGTTTTGATACAATTATTGAGGAAGATGTAGGAATGGCAAATTGACAAGTGAAAAAGCCAGTTGACTTCAGCAGTTAATAGGGAAAAGCAAATTAAGACACAGGACTGGCAGCTTCTACAGAGCTCAGCGTGCGCCATCTTATGACTCAGCTCCACTCCCAATGTAGACCTGCGCAGATGCAGCACTGACACAGAGATTCCAGCAGGACCGATCTCAGCAGCTGCTTTGTAAAACTTGGGGTCTTAGTCACGTTCCTCATCGCTGAGACACAGTACCCAACACCCAAAACTTAAAGGAGAGGTTTATTTTGACTTGCACTCCATAGCTAGCTGGTTCCCAGGCAGGGTGGGATGGCAGAGGGGCTTCGCAGAGGACAGCTGCTCTTGGCATGGTGGACAGGAAGCAGAGGGTAAAAGGAGGGGCCAAGGTGGGAAATGAACCCTTCCAGGCCATGCCCCCAGGGGCTGCCTCTTCCAGCCAGACCTCACCTCCACACAGTGAGCCGGCTACAAGCCCCAGGGTCCAGTCACCTTCCAAGCGCCCGCCTGTGAGCACAGGAGGCTTCGGGGCACACTCAGATACAAAAGATAGCAGGAAGTGACTGGAAACAACGTAAATGTCCACTGACAGAAGAACCAGTGGGCCTTACCTGAAGCACACTGCTCAGCAGCAACAGGGTTGAGAACACCCCGTTCCTTTGGCTATTTGTTGAGATAAACCAAGTTTCTTTTGAAAACATCTGTCTTAGTGTCTCTTATGGAGTCTGCCACCCTGACCTGGAACTGCTCCTTCTCAGGTTAGTGCTGGCTGACAGTGTTGGGAATTTAGGGGTAGAGGAGAAAGTGTCCACTTCAGTGTGAAGGTGGGGTGAATTTCTGACCATGATGGGACTGAATCTTTCATGAACAAATGACTAATGCTTACATATGTCATCTTCCTTTGCAATTCCTTGACCACAATGTGACTAAACAAAAGATCATTACTGAATGATACTTAAATGCTAGGACAGCAGCATTGTGCACTAAAACTAAATGGTCAATTAACTACTAAAATAGTAAAGCCCTAAAAGCACAATTTTAAAAAATATTTCAAGCTAAATAAAGTGCTAGCTTTAGCAAAAACGGAGTGAATTAAGGCAAGGAGAAAACATCTAGCCCAAGGTTCCAACACAAGCCATATGCTTTTTCTGGGGCAGAAAGCCCTGAGTGGTCATGAGCATGCTCTCCACGAGTCCCTGGGGCCGCACACTGGGGCTGACACCGACAGCCTGCTCATCCTCCCAGGCTGCAAAGCGAGAACTAGGGTAATGAGCTGATCCCAGGGACCGTGCAGAAACCAATAAAAGCAGGAGTGAGCCGGCTGGTAACGAGCATCCCTCAGCTGTTGTAAATTAAGTGTGCTGAATCAGAACTTTTAAAGCAAAAATCAAGAGAAACTCTCAACTGGCCTAAAAAACTGACACAACTGAAGAATGAGATAGCTGGCACTGCCATTTTATCCCACCTCAAAGATCCTTTCTACTGCATCCCTCACAGTAGAGCAGTAAGACACGAACGTACACTTCATGATCAATAATAGGTAGTGCTACTGGGGGTTCCTGTTATGGAATTATGAGTCCCCCTAGTACATGAGAATCAAGAGAACCTGTGGGGAAGCCAACCGTAAGAACAGCTGTGTGCATGGCACCTCCCCGAACTGTGCCACAGGCCACCGATGTGGGAGAGGGGCCTCAGAGTCCCTGGGTCTGCAGGCCAGCTGGGAGCACGTACCTCTGGGACACACATCCCCATGTTCTTTATGAAAGGTGAGCCTGAGCTGACTGGAAAGGGTGACCTCCAGCCCATGCTCAGGGATAATCCGCAGCTCTGGAGCTGTCTTCCCACGGAGAAGCACCGGACACTCTGCCTCTGAGACAGCAGGGCTTTGAACATGCAGGTGCTGCCTCCAGGAGACTGCATGGCCCTCCCCAGACTCTGGAGGCAGGAGGATGGGTGCTGGACCTTCCACCCTTAGGACACACACACACACACACACACACACACACACACACACACACACACACACACGAAACCCCAGTGTGTGTGCTGTTTTGACAGGAGGTGGCCAGGTTTGGTGCTGGATTTGGGCGCTCTGGACAGGGCAGTGACCTGCTGCAGCACACCCAGCCTCTCCTGTAAAGAGGGTCATGCTGGCCCCACCAGCTAGGTGGGGATTCCCAGACAGATGTGAAGATTGGCTGAGAGGCTGAAGGGCACGCCTGTGCCCTGGAAATGAGGTGGAGATGGTGTCCAACAGGGCCTGACAACTGCCAACTCGAATATTTTAAAGGTGTTGTCAATAAAACAGATAACCATACCTCCTGTTAAAGTCACTTCCCACGAAACAATTTTTAAAAGCTAAAGCTGCCTTCCCAGGGCTGCCCAAATGACTCCTGGATGCAGTAGGATTCTGCCCCCTACACTGCCTTGTTTGCTTTTGTTTTGTGACAATACTGGTATCAGAAGCACCATTACAGAGAGCCCAGCCCACAGAGCTCTGGAGCTGCCGGCTGTCACCAAGGCCCTGTGACAGGCATGGGGACAGTCAATACCACTGGCCTTTCTTCCTGCATCCTTGGTAAGCCAGGGACCCAGGGACCCAGAGACACACAGGGGTCAGCCAGATGCTGGAACTGCCCTAAATGTGCAGTGTGAGAGGGGACATGAGGAAGCAGAAGAGGTCACCATCCAGGCTGCTGCTGCAGAGGGGAACAGGCACCTCACAGCAGGGCCTGAGCCACAGCAACCCTGGAAAAGCATGTCTGACACATGCTGTGTTTATGCTGAATTAAAAATTAAAGTCTTGCCATTTCAACCTGGGGGCTGGTGAGGGTGACTGTTGGAACTGTACAACTGTGAAGGGCCCCACAAAGCCTCAGGCAGCAGAGCACTGCTTGAGGTCAGGCTCACCACTGTGCACAGGTGAAACTGAGGCATGTAGGCTGCCATGCAGCAGAGCTAAACTGGGGTGTACACTGAGGCTTGGCACATCCCCCAAGCAGTGCATCCTGAGAGGAGGCAGCAGACCAAGGCGGAACTGCAGAGCTAAGTGCACACCCAGATGCTGGGGATAGAGATGGTTTGGGGGTGGGGACCTCAGTACAGACTTGTACTCCCCCAAATTGCTCACATGTAACACTGGTAACGTTAGGGTCTGTCACACAGATGGGGATTTCATTACCATTTACAGATACATACAGTTTGTCCTTCATGTAGACCCTGACGGAAACCTTTCCCTTCTACACAGCAGCCGCAGGTTCAAAGCCTCAGCACGGACACTATGCTAGTGAAGTGATGACTTCTCACAGATCTTAGCTAAGGACCAGATGCAGCACTCAGGCAGGCCCTTAGGAACAACACTGTGGCATCTGCCACACACCATGCATCACACAATGTGTCAGGGTCCAGGAAAAATTTCACAGTGACACCTGACACTAAGCCCTTGCCAGGGATTGGCTAGCTTTGAGTGTTTCTCCAAGGTGTGGTGCTAGAGGCTCAGTCCTTAGGGCTGCTGTTGAGGGTGTACCTGCAGAGGTGACCAGGGGGAGGAGACGGTCACTGGCTGACCTTCTACACCTGCAGAGGGGTGCAGGGGTATGGTGGCTCATCGTCCTAGGCAGGGGTTAATGCACTTCCCAAGCATGTGTTTAATTCGGGGAGACTCAGCTGTCATCACAATGACCCTGGGCCCTCTGGCTCCCCAGTCACCTCCTGAGGTCTGCACGTGTTCCTGCCATCTGGGTTTCTGCCTGTTTCCCACAAGCCCTCATTCCCGGTAACCAGGTGTGCCAGCCCACTGAGACATTCAGCCTCCAGTGCTGTGAGCTAAATATACCTCTTTCCTTTATATCTTCCCATCCTCCAGTATTTTGTTATAGCAACATAAAATGGACCAGCAAAGCACTGTTCCCTCAAACCTAGTACACAGAGCCAAGGGGGAAGTTTGCTCTCTGGCCCACAGTAAAGCATGCACCAACACACAGTAGTCCAAACGGCACGGTCACTCCCAGCTCACTCTTTCCCATCAGTTTATCAGATGACTCTTAACAGAATCATGGCAACAGGAGCCATGATTTCCCTGGGATATTCTGCTGTCCCAGGCCCTGTGCACTGCTGGCGCTACCGGTATGCTTCCCATGAACTCCACGCTGCTTCCTCTCCACCTGAGACATGCTAGTAGCCAAGCACAGGACGAGGCCAAGTCCACACGCACCAAAAGAAGCGTGTTTTAGTGTAGCATCATGTTTTTAGTTTCAAGCTCAAAAAATGTCAGTAAAATGTTATTTTTCAAAAGGGCAAAAAATACCTTAACTGTGTCCTTTTAAGTATGGGTGGGCTTAGAAGTTAGGACCCTTGAATTCAAGAGCTCCTGTTCACTTTACTGTGAGCCACTGAAACTCTAAAAGAAGAAAAGAAGCCAGTAATAAAGCACATAGAGGGCTGGAGCAGATGCCACTAAGGAGGATTCTGGGTGGCTCCACATGAGGACAGGCACTTGGCCAGCCCCTGCCTGGTAACCTAGCAACGCCAATGCTTCCCACTTTTCGCAGTATCTCTGAGTCCTTGCTGCCAAGGCTGGAATGTGCACAATATGCAAATGGGGAGACAGGCACCAGGCCACCCGGTTCTTCTGTTCTGCGAAAGGCCCTTGCTCCCCCAGTGGTCTCCTCACCAAGGCCTGCAGCCTGCCCCAAGGCCCCTCCTGTTGCACAGCTCTGTGGCCACCTGGCATTAGGCCAGCTGAGGGGTAGTGAGCTCACTAGACCTGGGAGGATGTAAGCACTCAGGCCCCGGGGCAGGGTGACTGCACTGGTACTTGCCACTGAGCAGGGGCTTGTTGAGGGTGTAGAGAGGTGGCAGGTCCTCTATGTTGGAGATGCGCTGGTACATGGCCCGGGAGAGGTGGTCGCCATGGTACAGGCTGCCCAGGATGATGCTGGAGAAGTAGATGGGCTCCACGAAGATGCTGAGCAGGGACCCCTGGATGCCCACCACGTTCCAGCTGCAGGGAGAGACACAGGGTCAGAGGGGGAAGCAGCCACGGATGGGCCATGTGGCATGCTGGTGAGGCCATCAGATGAGCAACCAGATGACCTGGGAGCTACAGTGGTCAAGAAAAAAAAAACAATCTTAAAATTGGCCTGCGAGAGACTCTGGGCCATAGTGTTCCTCCACAATGACGCACTGCCAGAGGCTCTTTCCCAAGGGGCTCCTAGTGGGCCATGTGTGCTTCCCCAGCAGGGCTCCCTGGAGAGCGCATCTTTATCAGCTCTTCCAGGAGTCCCTCAACCTGGGCCTGGGCTTTCTTCACTCTCTGAACTCAGCCCTGGGAGCCAGCCTGCCTTGGAGGGTGTGAGGCACTTCCTACCACACGGAGACAACAGTGGGGTCAGCTGCAGTGACGCACTGGCAATGGAGGAGGGATGTTGAGGTGATGGGTGTCACCTCAGTTACTCAAGAGGACAACACTGCACTGCACTCGCTACTGTCTGCCAGCCCCATGGAGAAAGAGACACCGTGGCTTGGGCACCGCTGTGCTCCGAGTCCCGGCTGTGTGCAGCACAGGTGACGGGATACAGGACGGACAAGGGAAGGCATAGCTGGGTGTAAACAATAAAGCAGCAAAAAGACCAACAACATGTGAAGAGCCGCCTTGAGATCAGATCAACAGGAATGCAAGGAGAGGTTTCTGTGAGACAGAGAAAGGGAGTCCTGACATCAGCAGAGGCTCCGTGGAGTGAGCCTGGGGCGACGGCCTCAAGTGGGGTTGAGGGAGAACGTACCCCTCAGCCCAGAGACGGTGCATACAGGACAGGAGGGGGGTCCACAGAGAAGAGGCCAGCAGGAGGCCAGAGCGCAACTCCGAGGAAGTGGCCAGGGCCCACACGACACAGGTGCCCCTGGGTAGGGGCCAACCAGGTGCACATTTCAGAAAGTGAAGGCAACAGAGCAGGAAGGTCACTGGCACAGGGCAGGGTCCCAGCAGCAGCAAGGCCAAAAGCAAGGGCTGAAGTGGCAGAGACGGAGAAACGGGGGAGACGCTAGAGACAGGTCAGATTTGGAAAGTGGGGACTTGGGACCCAAACAACAAGAGCAATCCAGGTTTGAAGTTATACCACAAAGCTACTATAACTAAAACTGCATGGTGCTGGCACAAAACCAGAGATGTGGATCAGTAGTACAGAAAAGGGGACATAGAAATAATACTAGGCACATTCAGCTATTTGATCTTCGCCAAAAAGGCAAAAAATGAACTACAGGAAAGATAGGACTCTTTACTGAATGACGCTGGGAAAGCTGGCCATCCACATGCAGAAGATTTGAGTCTCACTATGCACTAAGCTAAAATCAAAATAGATCAAGGATCTAAATATTAAAACAGAAACACAATCTGCTGGAACATAAAATAAAACTCTTGAAGACATAAGCCCAGTCATGGTCTTTCTCAACAGAACCCCCACGGCACAAGAAATAATACTGAGAATCAACAAATGGGATCACATCAAATTTAAAAATTTCTGTAAGTAGAAACGACCAGTGGAGTGAAGAGACAACCTACAGAATGAGGAAAACATCCAGAATATATTAAAAACTGGAAAAAAAATTAGACCCTCCAAAATTTAAAAAAAAAATCAAAAAATGAGCAGGTGAAATGAACAGACACTTCTTAGAAGGCATGCAAGTGGCCCCTAAATATATGAAACAACGTTCAGCATCTCCCACCACTAGAGAAATGCAAGTTAAAACCACACTGAGACACCATCTCAGTCCAGAAGAACGCCTATCAATGAGAAATCAAATAATAAGTGCTGGAGAGGCTGTGGGGAAAAGGAGCCCTTCCACACTGCTGGTGGGAGTGTAAACTGGAACCACTACCACGGAAATCAGTGTGGAGATTCCTCAAAACACCAAAGATAGAAATTCGATTTGATCCAGCTACTCACCTTCCAGGAATCTTCCCAAAAGAGTTGAGGAAATCATATTAGAGTGACATATGCATACCCATGTTTACAGCAGCACAACTTATCCTATCTAATTTGGAAGTGGCCTATATGGCCATCAATGGACAAACGGATAAAGAAAATGTGGTATTTACACACAGTGGAATACTATTTTGCCATAAAGAAAGATAAACTTAAGATGTTCATAGGTAAACGAATGCAATTTGAGACCATAATATTATGTGAAATGAGCTCGACACACAAGCTTAACTATCTCATGGTTTCCCTTACACGAGAAACTAAAAAACAGACACACACATCAGAGAGAGAGAGAGAAAGAGAGAGGACAGAGGACAGCTAAAGCAGGGAGAACGTTTTCAAATAGATCAGAGAAAAGGAGATGGAGGGAGGTGGGAGGAAAGAGAAGGAAAGGGAATGGAAAAAAGAAGTGAAGGGTTGTTGGCAGAGGTCATAGCAAAATCTTGGAAACAACCCAAATGCCCATCAACTGAGAAGTGGATAAGAAAAATGTGGTATTTTTATATAATGGAGGATTATTCAGCTATACAGAAAAATAAACTCGAGGCTTTTATAGGTAAATGGATGCAAGTAGAGACCATACTCATAAGTGAAATAAGTCAGACCCACATGTGTAAACATCATCCTGTCTCCCTAGTGTAAGAACCTGAAAGAGTAAATAAAACCCAAAATACATAATAGCTATAATGAAAGGGAAAGAAATTGCTCAAAGGAAGGAACAACTGTGATGAGGGAAAGGAGAAAAAGAAAGAAGGAAGGAAAAAAAATACATATATATACACAAGATAGCTAAGATAATTGTACTACTAATTCCTACTGGTTTACTGAAAGAACAGTTAATGCTGAATTGTTTGATCCATCTTGCATACCTGTATCTGATAATCTGAGCAACTACTTTAAAGGTAACAACAAGTAATACAACAACCACTTGTATCATTTTTAGTTTTTGTTTTGTTTCTTTTGTCTTTGTTTTTGTTCTTTTCTCTTTAAAATAAAAAAAAGCCAAGATCTGTGATGTTGCCCCTTACACAGTATTAGCTGACTTTTCAGATGGAAAATTGAAAATATATTTTATTTATCTACTTTCTGAAAGCTGTTAATGAATGAATGTGTCATAATTAAAGAAAGAAGGAAATGAGGGGGAAAGTGACGAAAATAAAGCTTTTCCAAAGGGAAGGGGATGAGCAGGACCTGGGAGGGGCGGGGAGGGTTAGGGGATGAAAACAGAAAAGGAAGGTGCATTATACCCACACACCAACTCCCCACGGCGGGCGTGATCGTCAGGGACTACACACATGTACTGATTTTCAAAAAGGGGAAAACTACAACAGAGAATAGACTGAGGGCTGAACTAAACCAGGAAACTGTAATCCGGGCTGCGGCGGTGCCGCTGCGGGCACACAGAGCCCTTGCTGCCGGCTCCCCAGCCAAGTCTCCCCCACATCCGAGTGTTCAGGCGTGACTGCAGCGTTGGCACTTCGCGATAAGCAAGTAGGTTTGGGGCTTCTCTAAAAGGACCGCCATCACTGGTAGAAGGTAAAATGGACCCTCAAAAATAACACAACCCTCTCTAAGCTTCGGCCTGCTAAGCATGCTTGAATAAACTGTCACCCTGGCCTGAGCATGGAGGGCTCTGCTGTCTGCCTTCTGGGTCAAAGCCTGGCTGATCTACCTGCAGATGCTTCCTGGCTTTGTCCCACTTGCTGGGCGATACAGCGCGCGCGCGTGTGTGTATCTGTGTGTGTGTGTGTGTGTGTGCGTGTGCGCGCGCAGACCAGCCGCCATTCTCAATTTGGCCACATTGTAATAAACTCATTTATTTGTTTGTATGTGCTTTGATATACTTGGTTGTGGGTGGGAGAATGAATCAGAAACCACACAGGCCTGAAGGGAGCCCGGGCTGCTAGCAAGGCCACTGGCTGGGGTCACCTGGCCTCCACCCCTCCTGTCACAGCACCAGGAGCCAGCCCACAGCATCTCAGGTCTGACCTCTGGCTGTCACCACTGCTGGACCAGGCAGGAGATGCACCCTGGCCTCCATCCCTCCCGCACAGTGGCCAGCACCTCCCTGCAGGCACACGGACTACCTGCCCACTCCCTCACACACGCCCCAACAGCTCCTCAGGGCCTATCATTCCACAACCCCCAGAGCCGAGGGTGCTGCCCCCCAGTTCTCACAAGCATCCCTGTATGGGCTCTCACCAATGAGCTGCTGCGTGGGCCCTGTGCAACCTGCACCCCAGCAGGTAATCTCAAGAGTCAGGACTCTGCCCTGATCACCGACCATCTCAGCACCAGCGTTTCCAGCAAGAAGATAAATGTGTGCTCAACAGTCCAGCCTTCCAATTCCAAGGTCTCTCCCTTTTCACCTTCCAAAAAGGAAACGAGGAAATTTCCCTGAGAAAAAGCTGAAATACTCAATGGCTAAAGGGCCCTTTTCTTATGCCGATTAGAAGTCTAGGTAGGCGTAATAATTTTAAGCAGAACTCAGCACCTGAGCACACTGTAAACTTGGATCTTGGGAACTTACATCTGTTAAAAGCCATTGATTCTGCAACTGCTGTCCTAAGAGATTCTAGGCTCTGCGGGAAGGTGGGGAGGCGCTGCAGTCAGTCTCAGGCTCAGGCTCTGCCACACTAATTTCTTCCTCGATTTGTTCTGTGACCCAGTGATTATCCAAGGGTGCTGTTTAATTCCCACGTGTTTGCATAATTTCTGTGGTTTCTTTTGCTGTTGTTTTTTAGTTTCACTGCACTCTGATCTGATAAGATGTGTGATCATGTCAATTCTTTTGTTTTTACCTAAGCAACCTTTACGGGCTAGCACCTGCTCTGCTCCAGAGAAAGTTCCATGTGTGCTAACAATGTGTGCTCCGTGTGGTAGTACAGAACACTCTGTAGATGTATATGTTAAGTCTATGCATTTGAAAGTGTGGTTCAGATCAGATACTTCTATGCTAATCCTTTTGTTTAGGTGACCTCTGTGCAAAAGTAGGGGACTGAGGTGTACTTCTTTGTCAGCTTTGCCTCTTCTGATCAATTTTAGCTTGAAGTCTACTTTGTCTGAAAATAAGATTGCTACCCTTGCTTGCTTCTGAGCTCTTAATGCATGCGATATTGTTTTCCATCCTTTTGACTTACAGTTGATTGTTGGAGACCACTACAAAGTGGTGCTGGGTTGGATTTAAGATTAACCAATTGGCTTTCCAAATTTATTTGCGAGTTGTCTGAAGCTTAGGCACCTTGTCAGCCACCCCAACTAACTACAAGGAGACTGTGGCTGCAGGCCTCTCACTCCTGCTGTGAAGGCCCTCCTGGAGATAACAGAGTTCTCCTAAATTAACATAATGCATTACTTGAAAAAGTCCTGCCCAGATTGCTGCCTTTTCTTGAGCCTCCTCTTCTTTTGTTTGTAAACCAAATAAATATGGGCCGCCCAGAGAAGACTTGGGCTAAACTCAGAGAATATCCATCGAAGCTGTAAGAGAGTCAGTCCCGGAGCCCTGAAATCATTTCCATTGTCTCATTTATTTAAGCCTTCGCCATCCACTTGATTGGGAGATAGCGGGCCTGATCAACCTGCAATATCTTAGGGTTATTTAACCCGGTTTTCAATAGTCAGTGAATTTCTTTTTGGACTAGATGTGTCTCTTGTATGCAGCACACCATTTAATTTTGTTTTTTGATCCAATCTGCTAATTTGTGTCTTTTGAAGGGAATGGAGGCCATCTACATTAAGAGTTATTACTGAAAAGCACTAACCTTTTCCTGTGATTGCATTGTTTTTCTGTTGATTCTATCATTTCCTCCTTTGTTTGCTCAGCCTGCTTGATGTATGCATCCCATCAGACCTTTTGATATTGCTGGCTTCATTGTTTTTCTGCCTAGAATATCCTCAAGAAGTTTTTGGAATGCTAGTTTGGTGTTCCCGAACTTCTTAAGGTACTCTTTGTCACAGAATGCCCTTATTTCTCTTATCAATTTTGAAAGATAGTTTTTCAGAATATATTAATCTTGGTTCAAAGTTGTTTCTCTTGGGTCCTAAAACACTTCATTCAATGCTCTTCTGACCTTTAAAGTTTGTATTGCGAAGTCTGCTGTAATTCTTTTTTTTTTTTTTTTTGTCTTTTTGAGACAGGGTCTTACTATGCAGTTCAGGCTGGACTTGAGAGCTCACTTTGTAGCCCAGGCTGGCCTTGAATGCACAACGATCCTCCTGCCTCAGCCTCCTGAGTGCTGGGATTACAGCCGTGCACCACCATGCCTGTCCTAGTCTGCTGTAATTCTAATGGGTTTACCCTCATTTCTCCGATAGCTTTTAAAGTTCTGTCCTAATGGTAGACTTCTGGGACTTTGACAATGATGTAACATGAAGAGAATCTTCTCTGGTCCTGATTATGATAAGTTCCGTATGCCTCCTTTACCTGTATGTTGAATTCTTTCCCCATACTTGGAAAGTTTTCTGCTATGATATTTCTCCCTCTTTTTCTGTTTTTAAGGTTTCTGTGAGTCTATGGCCATATATGTCAGATCTGTATTCTCAGCTCACACTGATCACTTCTGTTGCTCATATATTAAATGGAAATTTTTTATCTCCACAATTTCTCTTTGGCACATTTTCACGGGCTCTAATTTTTGGTAAATTTTTAACTCATGTTTCCAATGATGTTGGTGAGTTTTTCTTATTTTCTATTTTATTCTTCAGTAAATGTAACAGTCTGTGTATTTATTAATTCCTCTGTCATTTAGTTATATCATCTCTGATATCACCAAGTATTCTCACCTCCTCTTTGATCATTTCATACCATTTCATACCACTGGGGTTTGATTTCCTCTCTGTCAGTGCCCCTTGGACCTGCTTTAGGGGACTTGGGAATTTCTGGCGGCATTTTACACGTGTTTTCCATGTTTCTACATATTTTTGTGTTTGTGTGCTGAGTTGAGGTCAAATGGAGTGAAGAGAGTTTGCTGTTGGTATGAAGATCTCTTTGGATTCTGCTTTCCTTAATGTCCAGTCTATTCAGTTTAATGTGTTTGAACCCAGTCACTGAGAGTAGTGAGGCTATTGATCTGGATAGCTCTCTGGACCCAACTCCGTGGCTTTTCTTGTCAGTTGAGCATATGTGTCTTTGGTAAATAAATTAGAAATTGTAGCTCAGTCAAAGCTGTCCATTTTATTTCATACCCAGGCTTTCTGTCCCATTAGAGAACCTGCCAAAGTGGAGACCACTATGCTGAGGGGCTGCTCTCCCCATCGGACCCGTGCAGATCTACAGCAAACTTCCACGTGGTGTGCTGTGGGCCATGTCCCAGCTGCAGACAGTTCCTCCTATGGAACATCTGCCACTGGCTCACCTCTTTCATGACAAACTGTCTGGCAGAGAGCACATCCCTCCCTCACAGTCCTGTTCTAGGGCCACCCTGCCGGCCTGGCTGTCCTCTTTCTCCCCAGCGGGATGTAGCCCTCATTAGAGCCTGTGTCACGCTCTTTTGACTTACAGCTTTCAAAACTGTGCCCTGCATGAATTTTTCTTTATAAAGTAATGTTTCAGGTATTTCATTGTAGTTGTGAAAAACAAACTAATCCAGTATCTAGATCTTAACAACGTGTTCAAACTATGGACAACCCAGAGATAAAACTTCATGTGTGGGTCAAACGATCCTCAACAGGGGGAAAAGATCATGCTGTGGGCAAAACTCCTGGGGAAGATACTCAGGGTTCTCCAAGGCTTAGGGATTATAGCAATGCCAGCTATGAAAGGGACTCTGTACGCTGTGCGCAAAAAACTACGTGGCCTAAAGAGAAAGGGGCAGAGGACGTGAAACAGACATGTCAGAGAAGGCAACCGATGGAAGTTACTACCCAGCCAGGGGAGTGCTCAGCATTCCCAGCAATAAGAGCAGTGCAACCTAAAACCATGAGACCCTTTACCAAATGTAGGATTCACTCACTGAACACAGGCTGGGGCAAGGTCAAGGGCAGGACCATTCTGGGAAGCACTCTGCCATCCCTCGGCAAAGTTGTGTGTGCACCCCTGGATCCAGCCTAAGAACACTCAAGCAAAGACCAGGATAAAGCACGTTTAAGGATGGTCAGGGCTACAAGGGGTGGGAGTAGAAGGAAACCCAGGGCCCTGTGAAGGGGGCAGCCCTGGGCTCCACTGGAGATCTGCCCACGCCAGAGCAATGACCTGCTGCAGGGAAGAGAGCCCCGGGCCCGAGTGAAAATGGAGAACCGAGTAGCCTCAGAGTTCACATCGTTGTTGAGAAGAACAACACACACATTATTAACGCCCTAGACGTCACCACGAGACCCCTGAGCACACACACAGCCACCTAAATGCTGGTGGAAGGTGGACCAGAAAGACACACAGGAAATAACCACACCTCAGCGGGGCAAGGCGAGCCTCTCTGGTAAGTTTCACATCCTGGAACATCTCAGATTCAGGATTTTCAGATCAGCAATGCTGAACTGGTAAAGTATATGCCAAAGTCCAAAAATCTCCCAAATATGAAGCATGTTTGGCCCCAAGCACCTCAGATATGGGCTACACAGCCTGTACCCATCCTTGGAGAGAAGGGCAGGCCGTGCAGTTAATCCAGCCCCGATAGGACCCCTCAGAGGAAACCAATACAGAAGGCTTGCAAACAGTTAAAAAGACGCAAGTGTGAGACTCTTACGGCTCGAATGTAACGATGGTCTTCACCGCCGAGGGAGATGTCCTTCCCTCAACCTCAGGTGCGCTGTGCACAGGTGCCTGAGTCACTCTCAGCACCTTTGACAGCGTCCCACAGCTGCTCGCCCTGGGCACCCTGGGAGAAGCCTGAGGAGGAAGGACTCAATTTTATGTCTTCCACCATTCGCTCACATAACTTCTTTTCAAACAGACACTAGTTAAAATACAAAAACCAAGAAGAGCTATTGGAATTACTGCAGTATCTGAAGAAATGGGTCCTCTAAAACCTGACCTGGACACAGGCCTGAGAAAGACTGCATGTCTGAGAGAGAGCGCGCTATCTGCAGTGGGGTGTTACACGCCCCGCCCAGGCCTGACCCGCAGCACAGAGTGGCGGGCGGGAGGTGCTCTGTGCTCGGGCGCAGGCACGTCACAGGCTCGTGTCAGCCCGCTGTGTTGTCACCCACAATGCTAACTTACTGCACCCGCTGCTAATGAGGAAACCTTCTGTACTTGCTTTAAATGTCACAGCCTGTGGCACATTCAACCCTTCAGGCTGAGACAGACGCCAGCGAGATGCCTGTTCTGAAGGAGGTGGTGTGGGAGGCCTGGAACCCGCTGGATGAGGTCCCCTGTCCCTCCAGGTGTCCTGAGCGGCCTGGTTGGAGCACACTGGCGACACCCTGGGGACAGTAGTGATAGAATGGCTCTGAGAAGGGCAGGAAGGAGCTGTGGGGGAAGAGGTAGCCTCCGGGCTGCAACCCTTACCGGGCGATCTTGTCACTGCAGGACATGGTGAGCAGCCTCTCCCCCTGCAGCACGCCATCCCACGTCTGGATGCTGGCGTTCGAACGCACCGGGATCGTTCCTTCCCCAGACTCTATCTTCGTGCGTAGCTGTCCCCTGGCTTTGCGATTTGGATGTCTGTCTGCTGGTTCTAAGAGAGAAACAGGGCGTTCAGAACCCACAGGGGCCACATCATCTAGTTAGTTTCAATAACTGGAAACACTTATCTAACAAACCCTATAAATGAATAGTGTACTCACATAAACGTACGCACATTTATGCTACTTACGTACACACATACACAGATACACAAAAACATGAATTTACACAGTGGAGCAAAAAGGACATAGGCTCAACAAAATTCATGAGTGTCTTCTTCTTGAGAGCTGGGGAGAGGGGAAGGCCACCGTGACTGAAAGGGTTCTCTCTATCACTCATGTGCAGGAGGTACACAGGACAGATGCTAAGATCTCCCAGCTCTGGTAACGGATACTGAGGTACTGGTGATATTCTATCTCAAAAATAAAAATGGGGATTGGTGCAGAATAAATCCAAAGGAAGTGCAAAACATCCACAGCAATTAGTGCTGGGTTACATGATACGGACAGTTTTAACTTCTTATATTTAAAAAATTTTGTATATTGCGTTTATAACTCAGGAAAACAATGTAAGCAAATATGGTATTTGAATAAATAATGCTTCAGCTTGGCCGCGGGGCTGTGGGTATCACCTCTCTGCAGAGGTAGGAGGGGTATGAGCCACAGTCTCTGACTTTGCTCAGTGCGCACCACCCAGGGGCGCAGCCCCGCCTCCACCCCACCCTTGGTTATAGCACAGCAGAAGCGTGGTGGACGCAGCACCCACTCAGGGAGAAATCAAGTGCGCACACAACCGAACTGAAACTGTCACACTTTCACTACCAGTTAGGCAAACCAGCATTTTTCTCTTTCCTTTTTTCAAAACCAGGAATTTTCATTCATTAAAGTTTTCTAAGGAAATTATTAATTAGGATGTGAGTCCTGTTAGACCCACACCCAAGGCTGAAAGTGAAGACGAGAAGCAGAAAGGGAATCACCTTTGGCAGGCGCCTCTCCCTCCCTTCGCGCCCAGGGGCGGGCTTCCCACAGATGCACCTGTACCTTCCAGCACCGGCTCGTGCGGGGAGAAGATCCTGGCATCACCACAGGGCGAGGTGCTGATGTACAGGTGGAACTGCACAGTGTCCTTCAGCCGGAACCCGCCTCGCTCTGACCTCTGAAAGATAGATCTCTTCTGGTCCTCTTTGCTACTGCAAGGGAAAATTGACAGGTGACCGACACTGTGGACACTTAGGGTGTCAGCTCAGAGTGACTTTCAGAGCCCAGGATTTTCAGCAGGCAGAGAAAAGCCAGGCCTGGCACTGTCACGTTTATGGTAACCGAGAGTCCCACTTGGCAATGGACAGGTCATCAAACTGGGAGCGGCTGCTCCTTCCCAGGGTTACTAAGAGCCGGAACACAGGTGTGGGGAGTGGTGTTACGCGGACAACACATGCAGTGGCCCTCACCTGCAATCCAGGTCGTTAAGAGGCTGAGGCAAGGGGAGAGCAAGTTCAAGGCCAGCCTGGGGAATGTGGCGAGCACCCATCTCAAAGTAAAGGGGCTGGGATTGTGGCCTAGAGCAAGGCCCTGGGCTCAATCCAGGGCTGCCAAAAAAGGAGCAGTGGTGAGTATGGGATTAGCTCTGCCCACTTCCCAGTCAGTTCCAGAAGCTCCACGTGGGTCCATACTGCACAGAACAAAAGCACACAGCCTTATAGCAGACCTGGAGTCTTTGGCCACATGAGGGTCACACGCGTGCCTGCACCTGTATGTTTACACCTGCACACCATGCAGGATGGGGCCCTCCCTGGGGTGGTGACACGGTCACTATCGTGTGCTGACGTGCAAGGAAGCCTTGTGTGCTTTCTGTGCTGCTCACTGCTGTGTACTCACGTCAGGTAGAGCTCCAGCTGGGTGTAGAGGAACCGAAGCAGGGACCGCCGGGAGATGATCTCTGCGTGGCAGTCGTTCAGCGCCAGCCCGCGGTCACTCATGTACTCGCCATTAATACACTTTGTGCCCGTCGAAACGCTGATCACCTTGGCGTCCTTGACATCTGTGCCTGGAAGACAGAAGAACATTGGTGACTCCCAGCGCCACTGCCCACCTGCCTGCCTGTCTGCCTGGGCTGTCGGTGCTGGGATACTCAGGGCTCAGCAGAGCATCAAGCTCATCCTCACACCACCTGGATGTCACTCACAAACCCATGCCTGCAGTGCCCCCTCTGCGGACCTGCAGTGTCCTCGGGGGTCCCATGTCCTCCATCTGCAGGACAGAGTCTAACGGGTGTCCTGACTGTTCACCCCAACAGCATACACAGGGGCACTTGGTGAAGGGTGAGCTCTCTGCCAGGCATGGTCACGTCCAACCTGGGGAAACCGGCAAGACGCTGTCCCATGACAGAGATAGAAAGTACTGGGGTTCAGATCAGAGCCAAAGCAACTGCCGGGCACGTGCACAGCCATGGGTTTCAGACACAGCAGCACACTCAGCCACGTGTACCCACACACGTACCTTACTGCCCGGTGATTAATCTTAAAGCCAAATATCCAGGCACTAAAGAGGCCAGAGGAATGGCCTCACTTAAGAAAGAGGGTCTTCACTGGTGGCCTGTCACATTCACAGTGCGACCTCCACAGGGACTCTGGTGTCAACCTGGAGACAGACCACTGGCCTGGTGGTGCCAACACCTGCCCTGGCTGGGTGTGCATAGGGATGGCACCTGTCTGGAGCACATGAGGCCCTGGGTTCCAGCTCCAGTGCCATGAGAGCAAGGAGACCTGAAAGTAGCCTGAAGTGGCCACGCTCATCAGCGGAGGGTAGCAGGCGTGGAGCGCCATGGGACAAGTCTTTTGCAGGCTGCTGAGAACCTCCCACCCTGCACCCCGCCTCAGCCTGGAGGGGCACGTGCAGTTTTTACCCGGCTGACAAGCTTGGCCCGAGCCATTCCCAGGGCAGTACAGCTCACACCCCTCTAGGCCGCACACAGGCCAGGGCAGGCTTAGGTTTTGAGCACGCAGTCATGGAAAGACCTGAGAGGCCTGGCCTCTTTGGCAATGGCTGAGTGACCAGACTGAAGGGGACACGGCTGTCTCTTGCTCCTCCACATGGGACCTGGGCCTGGCAAGGAAACTGCCTCAGGGGCAGTTGAGGGGCTTGGCTGTTAGCAGAGTGGAAATGCACCAAAGACCACGTAAGAGAGGCCAGGTGCTGGACACAGGGTCCTAACCAGGACCCAGGGATGGGCACAGACACTGCCCACCACACAGCTGTTGGTCTCTCAGCACCAGGCTGACGGTGCCTTGCCATCTCCTTGTGCCCAACAGAGGCGTGGCATCTGGGGGGAGGGCAACATGGCCACTGAAATTTCTTCCTGACCTCCAGTGCCCTTGCTCTGTGCCATGATCAGCTGTCTAGGAGGCTGGGTCAGCATGCACTGGGAGCTCAGAGCCCTGCAGGGGTCTTGGCCCAGGCTCTCCCCGAGGTGGGTGGAAACACGCATACTTACACGCAGTCACACCTGGATACACCTGCACTCGCCCACACCTATACCTGCTCCTGCACACACCCACACTCAAACACCTACCCACACCCAGACACATCCATACTCAGACACACCCACACTCGCACACCCCTACCTGCACGCACACTTAGCCACATACACACACCCACACCCAACACACCTGCACTCACACATGGCCACACCCACACTGAGACACGTGCTCTTGCCACAGTCTGGCCTCAGCAGGCTGGTGGTGGCTGCCCTCGACAACCTGAGGTAGGCAGGGTCTGACCTGCCCGCACGGTTACCTGTGGTCATGACGACTCCAGCCAGCACTTTCCTGCGTGCATGCGGTGAGGAGAAGTTATCTGTCAGGTCGCTGAACTGACCCAGGACCAGGCGTGAGACGGCATCTGCCAGTACCTGGGTGAGGAGCAGAGATAGCGTTAGGCCGTGTACACCGGGTAGGGCCTGGACATACACTATCCCTCCATGGGGACACTCACCAGCTGCCCCTACTCCACAGCCACACTGGTGAGACTGACAGACCACAGCGTGTGCACACATGCATGTCTGTGTGAGTACAGGCATTTCCTCTAAAGCATCACACCCCAGGACCACCTGAGACTCTGGATGGGGATCCTGGGCATGGACTTGGGAGCTGATGCACATGGAGTGTGAGGCCCACCCCAACCTGCCTCACATGGGGAAACCAAGGCACGGCGGGGCGCCAGCTCATGCCTGATGCTGCCCTGCCAAACTCCCCTATGCCATGCACCCTGGGGCTTTCCCAGCAGACAGCCCCCTCAACCACTGGGCCAGGACCACCAAGGTGGGGGACCTAAAGACCAGCGGCCTTGGCTGGCGCCTCACCCCCGAGATGCAGGTGCTCTCTGCACGTGCACCTGACCTGCCCAGCTCAGCCCAGGGCCAGGGCACAGGAAGGCTACACCTCCCACCAGGAGGGTGGCGAGTGTGCCCTCAGATGGGGCCACAGGGCACACTTGTCCGAGCCGACATCCCGTTGAAGTACGGAGGTGGCCTCTGTGTTCCAGGTTTCAGGGAAAGACTGCGCTGCTAGGCAGATGAGCGGCAGAGCTCTGCCTTTCCACCCACTAACCTCTCCCTTGTCAGACAGTCAAACAGCCACCATCAACTCGTATGTCCCCAGCTGGCCACCGGTAAAACACTTCCCAGTGGGGACAGGCATACTCCTCATCACAAGGACAACTTGCTTGGGGACAAGGCCCCTGCAGATGTCCTTCCGGCCTGACCAGCAAGCAGATGCCTCTGGGTGTCGGGGTGTCACAGCAGGAGAGCGGGTGGCCAGGATCCTCGCATTCACAGAGGACCTTGTTGATACGGCTGTGCGGGACAGGATGCCGGGACTGCGCTGAAGGACAGAGCACTGAACCCACACTGACCAGAAAGTCCCAAGAGGGAAGAGAACCCTGAGGAACAGTCCCTGTGACCTGCAGGGCAGGGGTGCCAGCGTCCAGAGAGTACAGCGGCGCCTCACAGACCGGTGACCTGCAGAGCGGGCTTGGCACTCATGCTGATGATATCACCAGAGGGCAGGCTCTGTGCCCCAGGGCGGCTCCTAACCCCCGGTTCAGGAGCTGGCTTGCCTCTAACTTTTCAGTGCAGACACAATAACAAAAGCAGCATGTTCCTCCCAGCCCATCCTGGCCACAGGCCCTGCGTGACTCAGCATAGGAGGCCTCGGCACAGTTGGGTGGGCACAACATGGTCTGAGTTATAACCTGCTCATGCCCACAAGTCCAGCAGGATAGAAGGGTGCTGGACCTGCATCTTTTCGGGTTCCCTGAGGGAGCGGCAAGGGTCTGTAGCCACCCAAGCAGCACAGCTGAAACTTCTTATCAAAGATGGTGGAGCCCAGTGATACGGGCACAGGGACTTCACCCAGCAAGGCCACCTCATCTCCTGCGGAGAAACTGTCACATCTGAGCACCCTGGGGCTGCCATGCAGAGCAGAGGCACACAGCCCCGCTGCCCTGGGGTTCTGGGACACAGGTGCAGAACAGGGGAGTGACGTCAGGACAGGCTGAGGGGACCTAGATCCCAGCAGATGCAGTCACTGCCCTGGGAAGGGGTTTGGTCCTTTCCTGAGGTCAGTGAGACACATGCACACCCACACATCCTGTGGGGACCTCCATCTGCTGCCCCCAGGCTGCTCAACCTGCACAGCACCACAACGATCCCAATAGTCCTAGACACCCTGTCATCGAGGGGAGGCCGAGTCACAGCAGAATGCTGGGCTGCTCTGCCAACAGGAAGCCTGGGAATTAAATGTCACTGGGTCTAAGGCCACCGCTCTGTACAGTGACACATGGAAGAGTGACTCCCAGGAACAGTGCAAGGGGCTGGCCAAGGAAGCGGTACATGGCCCATGAAGACCAGGAAACACACTGGATTGCTCACTGTCTACGTGTCATTTGCTTGCTCCAGGCAAAACAGATCTCTTTTCAAAAAGTGGGAACTGGGCACCTCAGGCTCCAATTGTGGAGTGTCCTTGAGCCGTGTCAAAGGCAGAAGAGAAAGCCCTGGCGACCACGCGGCTTCCTGTCCATCATGTCCGGTCCCCCATGTTTCCTGGTCGGAGGTGGAGCACGTCACATTTACACCTAGGAGCACTTGACAGGAAGGAACCAACACACGAGACAGCAGAGGAACAGGTCTCACACGGTCCCACAGAGTTTGGGTTCTCAAGAAGATGAGCAGGACCCAGGCTCGCTGGGCAGCAGGATGAAAACCCTGAGGCTCCTTGCTTCACCTTGACTTGCTGCAGGCTGGGTGTGGCACAGCGGAACTCCACAGTGGCTTCCCTCATCCAGCCAAAGCAAGGGGCCCACATGGACATCAGGCAGGAGACTTGGGGTATAGAGACCCCTAGGCAGCTGGCAGGCCGCACAGTACCCACACACTAGGGAGCCTGGCAGGCTCATGCACCCCACTTCCTGGTGCTCCCGCTCTGCACCCTTGGGAACGAAGCCACCAGTTAGCCTTGCTAGGTGAGGCCAGTACTGCCCCCCCCCAATGGGTTCCTACAGTCCTGAATATGTGTGTGAATCACAGCAGGAAACAATGCTCTGGTGCCCTATTCCTGATAAAGGCTTCTGGCGGGTTAAGGGCCCCTGTGGATGGGGGTCTGACTGTGACTGAGTGGTGGACGGATGGGGCCATGGTGTCCCTGCCCTGCACCGTCTGTGCCCAGCTTGTAGCAGGGCCGCTGGGCTGCTTGTGGCCATGTGTCGATGGAGCCCAGCTGAGGCCACCCCACAGTGGACCGAGTGGTGACCACCTCCACTGATGGAGGGGCATGAGGGAAAATCAGGGCAGCACCATGGAGCGTGGCTGGGAGCAGGAATACGTGCCCTCACCTGTGGCAAGTGCAGCTGCAGGCCCTCGCTGAGTACAGGCTGGCGTGACGGTGTCTGGTCCAGGTGCAAGTTGAAGATGGTGGCCAGGGCAGACTGCGCAGCCCGGGCCTTGGCCAGCTTCTTGTTCCTCCCCGAGCCCTCAAAGAACTGGCCGTCCACCACCACAGACATGACAAAGCTCTTGGCATGGCTCTCACCGCTCTCGGACAGGAAGTCGTACTTGAGCCCTGGGCGCAGCTCGTTCAGGATCATCACCGGGTTCTTCCCACTGGGTGGTGGGAAGGGAGGCGGCACGGGCAGCGGTGGCTGGGCCAGGCAGGCAGGCACTGGGGAGGCTGACAGGCTAAGGTCCCCACTGGAGCTGAAGGAGTCATCACCATTGGAGCCCACGTAGAAAGGCGGCTCTGCCTTCTCAGGCGTCTCGAAGCCATTGAAAAGTGTGTCCGGGAAGTCAGCCTGGTCGGATGTGAAGTCCGTGTTCACTGACAGGGTCCTGCCCATGGCCAGGTGGGCCTCAGAGGCATTGGGAAACTGCACGAAGGAGCGCAGGGCCTTCTCGGCCGCGTGCAGCTTGGCCTTTTTCTTGGTGGGGCCCGAGCCCTCAAACACCTGCCCATTCACCTCCACGGACATGACAAAGCGCGGGGCGTGCACAGGCCCCGTCTGTGACAGCAGCGTGTACTGCAGCCCCGGCTTGATCTCATTCAGCTGCATCAGTGCGTTCTTGGGCAGCACAGGCCCCGGCATCTTCCTCCGCTTCTTTAGGCGGTACCTTGAGTGGCCGTTGCTGCCCTCCTCCAGCAGCCGCTTCCTGCCGCCTCCGCTGCCACCCCCGTTGGGGAGCAGGGTGCCCTCGCTGGGCCCAGGTGTGCCACTGTCCCTGGGGGACACGTTGTCCAGATTGCGATTTTCTTTAACATCTGCACTGCTGGAACCTGCGGTGCCCAGAAAGAGTAACTTACAACGCCTTCGATGCAGGATCTTGTAAATGCAAAATTTATAGATTCCTTTATCTCTTTGTGACCGCTGCAGTGGTGTGTGTGTGTGTGTGTGTGTGTGTGTGTGTGTGTGTGTGTGTGTGAAACTGGAGGAACTGCACATGGGCCAGAGAATGGTCAGCTTTGAGGATGCCAAATAAGGGCTAAGGCCTCTTCTCCTCCGTTCCCCATTGCTTCTGCATTGACAGGTACAAGTCTGAAGCCGGGCATGATGCACACGCCTGTAATCCTAGCACTATGGGAGGCTGAAGCGGGAGGGCAGCAAGTCCCAGCCCAGCCTGGGCAACTCAGCAACTTATGAGATCTTGTCTCAAAATAAAAACAAGAATAGGACTGTGGATGCACTCAGTGCAAAGGCCCTGGGCTCAATCAATCCCAGTGCTAAAAAAAAGAAGTAAAAATGTTCAATGATTTTTCTACTGCGAATATTCCAATCTGCCCAGAGATATAGTACTTCCCTCAGGCTTGTCAAAGTGTGGGGTGCTAAGAACCCAGAAGAACTCACACTT
Source organism: Dinomys branickii (assembly GCA_004027595.1). Classification (NCBI taxonomy): domain Eukaryota; kingdom Metazoa; phylum Chordata; class Mammalia; order Rodentia; family Dinomyidae; genus Dinomys; species Dinomys branickii. The sequence continues at coordinate 132,409 of PVLD010001012.1, read as the reverse complement.
CATTTGATGAAATGCAGTGTGGCCCATCAGTGGACAGACATACACCTCAGCGTGCTCTTCCCTGGCCAGGCTGCTTGAGGCCCCTGGCCCACAGTGTCCAAGGGCATTCCCTGCACACTTCTCAGTAGAGCAGGCATGTTCCCTAAACTCTGAGGCCACCCGGGCCCTGGGGCTTGGAATGCCCAAGCAATCCAGGCTGCTACTAGACTTAGTTTATGAACCTATTGCAGAAAATTGCTTATCATTGTGTAAAGTATTATGACTTTTTAGCAATTCTTTCTGAAGGCTACAGTTTTATTGCTGATATTCACTTAAGATGTTTTCATTATATATGGGGACTGTTTCTATCTCAGAATCCTTACTATGTTCCATGATAAAAAATAACAAAATGTCAAGTCAAAGCTGCAAGCAGACTACAATTTCCTAAGGACACAAATATATGACAATTTCATCTTTCTAAAAATCAACTAATTGATGTATTTCCTGAATGTGTTTATCCTACTTTGTTTAAAATCAGTAAACATAATTTCAGGATCCTAAAAGTGCATAGCAAAATAACATAATTTCTATTTTAAAGGGGGAAATTTTAAAAATGTTCATTCCTGCCTTTAATCTACCACACTTTATTAAAGGAAAAAAAATTCCTTTCTATAGTTTTATAGGTTACCTGGCTTAGGACTTTGCAATGTTGTTGCTATTTAGCTAATTAAAGTAGCTGCAAAAATTTTTGGCAGTAGCTGCCAAAAATCCACATCTTTTAAATAATCAAAATATTCTTAAACTGTAAATACCCCAGTATGAAAGCTTAGGGTCTGTTTCTAGTATATAACATAAAAGAAGTTGTTCATTATGCTGAGCAAACTGAAAACCCTGAAAATGTTTGTCAGTGTGGCTTTGGCTCTCACCAGTCACTGACATTAAGCTCTGCATGTCCAGGGCTGGGGTCCTTCTGCCCAGACAGCAAAGGAGGAGCCTGTTCTAACATAGCCCTTGGGAGACTGGGCCGGTCAGGGGAACTTTCATGACGCCTGGCCTGCCTGGCCTCTGGGACACCTGACACACACACCACTTCCCTCGGTTCACAAAGCGATGGAATGTTTGCTAAATTTTCATTTATAACATCCTCCAGCAAAAGGCCGATAGGTTACTCCTTTCGGTGCTCAAGGGAACAAAGGTTTAGGGAGGTAGAGCCAAGACAAAATCAAGAGGTTAGTGGAGGGAGAGAGAACATCACAAACTAGACGCCACTCACAGCTCACTGTGGTGGCTACACAGAAGTACCAGCATAATCAAATCGTAAGCGTATTCTGACATGCATTTAATCAAGTATTTATAACCCCCAAAACAGCCAATTCTTTCTTTTCGGACATAATGGTAAGCAGCATCAAGACTGACAAATAGTCTTGCGATGAGAAGCCAAGTACGCTGTAACACAGTACAGTCCTGACCTCTTATGTACTTCAAAACGGCCACTCACATTCTGTTCAAGATACTATTAAGTAAAAGAAAATAAAATGCTAAAAGTAGAGAAGGAGGCCCTGCCCTCCCAGCTCCTCTAACACAGAGGGCTTCTCTCTGCACATCACAGCACCACTCTTCAGAAAGGTGAGTGTTCACCATGATAAAACTTTTAGTTGCTCTCAAAATGAGAGAAAACATAGGCCTGGCATTTCAGTTTTGGCACAGCACCAAGCGGCTTATCTTTCCAGAAAATTCCTCAGGAGGACCTTCGGGGGTTAGGTGACCAGGCTGGGGGCCCAGGTGGCTCTAAGGACCTGGGAGGCACAGCCCTGGCACAGCACAGGCCCCACTCTCCAAAACGGTAGTGAGTTCACTCTCGACCTTACAAGTGGCAGCAAAACTGGAAATGGCAGGTGAAACGCCCAGCAGACACCCCGGCCAGGTCTGTAAAATATCTTAAGAGCAGGATGACGAGCATGGCACCCGCGAACACCGCCGCAGCCACAGGCGGTGCACATGCTGGCAGAGCTGCACACGCGGGGCCAGCGCAGTCCATGCCACCAGAGGCCAGGATCAGTGGTGGGAACATCTGCCATGGCCCACAGTGACCACGGCGAGTCAGGGCACTGTCCGCACAAGCTGAGGGCTGGCAGCACTCTGGGGTGGTCAGGAGCAGGCCTGTGTCCATGGTTGCACTGTGCACGTGTCCTAGAAAGTATGCTGAGTGCGCTAGGCTCTGATGTCAGGACCACCCCTAGTCAGTGGGGCTTTTGGGCGGGGGCCACACATTCTCGCTCAAGACTGGCAATGCGCTTGTGCCAGCAAGAGATGCCGTCCCCCAGGCGGCCCTCTGCAGTGGGCGTCCCCCGTCCGTGGAGCAGCTGGCCTTCCTTGGGCACCCGCCGCCCTCTGGAACTGAGGGCAAAACAGAAGCGAGAGATGCAGTTGCTGAGCTTTCTGGACAGAGAAGCACCATGAGCTCAGGGCAGCCTGAGGCCTCCATCCCACAGCCTCAGGCAGGCGGAGGGGACCGCAGGGCTGGGGGCTGGTCCACACCAGTCCCAACTCTCGTAAGGTCTCCAGAGACCACAGACGTGGGAGGCTTCTCCAAACTCAGGAGGGCCGGGCGTCTCAAGGAGCCGCGCATGGATGCGCGAGGACAGGTGTCTGAGTCCATCTCAAGGGCTGTCCTTGACTTAGCAAAAGGACCAGGCTGCCACACGACGTCATGTGAAACCATGGAGAGCCACAGGGTGTGCACCTAGAGGACGTTTCCATAACAAAAAGGTGGCCATGGCGATGAGGAATGGGAGACCTAGACAGGTGCCACAGGAAAAATGTCCGAGGTAAATGCTGATACCTGCTGTGCAGGATCTATAAAGACACACCACTGCCAACAGCCCAAGCAAAGACAGCATCCGGTTCCCCAATTCACCTCGCTAACCAAGCTTACAAAATGCTAAACCGTGAGTAGGAAAAGAGCTATGCGGACTACATGGGGGCCTAGGCCTTACTCATGCTCTCTTCGTCTTCCGCATCCATGGCAGAGCACTTGTGGGGGTTTCTGGACTGGTAGAGACGGCTCCTGTCTGAGAGAAGAAAACAAGAGTTACTGAAATGAGGTGAGGCTGCTGCAGAGCGGTCACGACGTCCCTGCAAACTAAAGAAAAAATCTGTGAAACCAGAGCGAGCCGTGGCTTGAGATGTAAAGGGAAGGAGGCCACGTATGAAGAAGCAGCGCCCCTGTGATTCAGCTTGCACCTCTCTGTATCCAAAGAGCCCCTCACAGGTAAAGATAAACATACACCACTGGTAAAACCCAACCCCACTTCCTAGCCATGTGCAACTTACCACCTTGGCTGCAGGAGGAACCACAGGAACTAAGGACAGTGATTCCAGTGACCTAATTATGAAGAAACTTGAGGGTTTCCTCTTCCTAAACATTTCTGATGTACTTCACAAGATGCTGCTAACAGTCTACAAGAAAGAAACCCAGCAAGCTGCAAGTGAGGAAAAAGGTTTACAAACTTGCAAACCACACCCTGCTTCATATACACATAATGTAGACTATAAACGCTGAAAGAAACTCACTGCTTTTAGGGAAATGGTGATTAAATGCACTAAGTCAAGAACAGATCTCATCTATTTCATATATCACGTAAGTAAATATGTACTCTTCAGGACAATCATTTGTTAGTTACTAATCTGACTGGACTTCTAGCAAGTGTACTGCTAAAAGTTAGGTAAGTTTCTATGTGGCTTTATTTGGGAAAGTGTCCCAGACAGTTTTAAAAGCACTGCTGCTTTATATTTATTAATTACTCCATGTTTTCCGAGAGCCTATTGTGAGCCGAGATGAACACCAAAAGAACTTAGAGCAAGTGTGAAGCGGCATCTAAGGAATTCCAGGGTAAACACTGCTGGATAGCGCTCACACAGGCCGAACTGCCACCAGCACGGCCCCACACCATACAGGTCCTGGTAGACTCCGCCACTTGGCGGGAGCAGCCTCCCTCTGCCCGCACCGGGCCTGGAGGAGGCAGTGAGCGCACCTGCAGCACCAGGACCAGAAAGTTGGCTGAGGAAGAGGCGTGGCTCCACCTCGAGGCTCAGGGTGTGACAGGAAGAGGTTCCAAGAAAACACCAATCACACCAAACACAAGGGCACACTCCAAGGGGAAGAGGCAAAGTCAGCAGAGGCCAGCACGCGGCGACAGCAATGCTGAGTGACCTGGGGAGCGAAATCCAGCAGGCACCGCTCTGGGCAGAGCCACCACCAGTGCAGTGTGGGACTGGTGACAGGTGAGAAGTAGGGCACCCAAAAGCGACCCACACAGCCATGCCCCACTCCCTGACGAAGCAGGGACAGCCTGCAATGACAGCACAGGGGTGAAAAGGCCCCTCCGTATAGGCATGTAATGCATCCAAAATCTCTGCAAATGGGTTTTAAGCATGAAACACTGAACTATAGAACTTGTAGACAAGCTCTAGGAGAAAATCAAGATTTAGGGCCAGGTAGAGTTCTTAGATTCATCAGCAAAAACATAATCCACAAAAGAAAAATTGAAAATTAGACTTCATCAAAAATAAAAACTCTCGCTCTACAAAGGACCCTGTTAAAAAGATGCAGACTGGGTCTCACATGACACCCAGGCAGCAGCTGGCGAGGGGCTCCAGTCCAAGGCCCCCCGATCCCTGGAGAGGGTGCTCGGCCAGACGCCATCCTGGGGAAGTTGACTGACCCCAGGACTCAGAGCAGCTGCAGGGCAGCTTCGGTTAAGGCTCCAGCTCTGCGTTCCCATGGTGACTGACCGGTATTGCATCCAACACGGATCTGGGATCTGACTGCCTTCCTTACCTATCAGTGTGAGCAGGGACATGTTCTAACTTGGACACTGCCCAAAATTATAGATGCCAGAGAAAATCCACACATTCTAAATCACAGATGCCTGGCGTGGTGGCACATGCCTGCAATCCCAGCACTTGGGAGGCTGAGGCAGGAGAATGGCTGCAAGTGTGAGACCAGCCTGGGCTACACAGTGAGTTCAAGGCCACCCTCAACTATACAATGAGACCCTGGCTCAAAACAAAACAAAACAAAACAAAACAAAAAAACATAGAAAAACTTTTTTCTTGTGTCTAGTTTTTTTTTCTTTCCTTTTCTTCTGTTCTTTACTGGTTTACTGGGATTTGGGGAGTTTTTCTTTATCCTTTTTCCCTGCTTTTTATCTTTTTTCTTACTTCTTTTCCCTCTTCTCCCTTTTAATTTTTTCTCTTGTTTTATTCTCCATATAATTTCATTTATTCTCCCTCTTCTTCTTTTATCTTCTATTTCTCCTAAGCTTCTTCCGTTACCTTTACCTAAGTCTATGAACAGCCTTCTACTCCCCAACAAGACCCTCTGCACAGCATCTCTCCTCCCATCAGAGTCAAGGTTTCACATTTTTCCTCTTGCATTTCCTAGTCTCAATCCCCTAGATCTTTAATAGTCTAAGCATAAAGCTTTATTAGTCTTTAGATAGTTAACTCTATAAAATTATTGTCGAATCCTTTTCTACCATTAGCAGAAATATAGCTGCACGCTTGGTACATACTAGCCATAAGTCAATAACTGAGTTGTCTTAATATTTAGAAGATTTCTTCTCTAGAGGTAAGGGTGGTACATGATTGGTTCTTATGGCATGTTAATATCCAATTTACCTTGGATGATACGACTATAGCTGACCTGCTTGATATTACCAGGGTGACGCAACTGTCGTGTTAGTGGGCCTTCTCTGTGAGCCAATGCACAGATTACCTTTGTCACGTTAACAATACTAGAGCCCAAATTAACGGAGGTGGCTGGATTTTGGGGATGAGATAAAGAACTAAAACTAGTCGTACCCAAAATGTACAATTGCAAGGTGACTGACTAAAGAGAGCTCTACACTAGCAACGGTCTTTACATTATAAGTGGCCACAAACCTCAGCACCAAACAATAGAAAAAATGAGAAGACAGGCAACGAAGCGCCTCCTACAACTCCCAACTCCCCTGAATCAAACCCAGGGGGGTCGAGGAAGAGAAAAATACACATCACACTCCCGAATCACTTGAAAACGTTACAGAGGCGGTCAGGACACAGATCAGGGAGGTATCTGGGCAATCACAGAAGATAAACCACACTGATAATGGAAGTAATAACCAAAATGATTGGGGAACTTTCAGGAGACACTGACCAAAGGCTAGATGAGCTGAACAAAACTATATAAACCCCAGATGACTAGGCTGGCAAAGAGTTAAGGGTCCACGGAGAGATATCAATCAGAAACCCAGGAAATTAGAAATTATACACAAAGTGCCGGCAGCAGAAATGACCAGTATGCAGCCAGAATGCCAAAACGAGAAGGTACAAATGCCCTCTAAAACCAACTACTCAAAGACACCTTTATGGTAACAAGCGAACATGAAAACTGGACCCAACGGCTACTGGAAGAGGCAAAAGCAGCTAATCTAACAGTAACTGGGTCAGGTGGAAAATCAGAGGACAACACAAATGGCATAAAAAGCCTGTTCACAGAAAAAATGGTAGAAAATACCCCAAATACAGGGAAAGAAATGAACATGCAGATAAATGAGGCACCTAGAACCCCACACAGCCATGAGCAGGAGAGAACCTCTCTGCGCCACATCACACTCACAGTACCAGAGTGCATCAGAGAGACAAAGTCTTACAAGCTCAGAGAAAGGGAACAAACCACACACAAAGTTAAACCCGCCAGAGTCACAGCAGGCTTCTCTGCACAAACCTTAGAGGCCAGGGCTTGGAGTGAAGTGCTACAAACCCTGCAAGGTAACAAACGCCTGCCATTACATATATATTCTGCAAAACTTGACGCAGAAATAAGGTACTTCCACGACAAGGAGCAGCTCCTCAGGAAATTCATGACCACCATCAACACCACAAAAGAATTCTCCAGGATACCCTAAAACAGACAATAAAGCCGATGATGCCAATCACTCAGAAAGAATCGCTGCACCTGGTGGGACGAGCAGCTAAGCAAAAGGGAAAAAGGAAAAAAGAAAGGCAGCAACAGAAAAGCAACGCAACGACAGCAACAACTCAGCACCTCTCAGTAATAACTCAGTGCAAATGTCCCAATTCCCCAATCAGAGGCGCAGAGCGGCAGAACGGATCACGAAACAAAACACATTTGGTATACAAGAAACACATTTAATCCAAAAAGAAATTCACAGATTGAAAATCAGAGGATGGAAAACAATAGTCAATGCAACAGGGACCTGGAAAAAAGCGGGAGTAGCTCTCCTAATTTCAGACAGAGTGGACTTTAAGCCAAGACTGATAAAAAAATAGACAGAAAGGTCACTATCAATTCAATAGGAAGAGATAATAATTATAAATATACATGCAGCAAACACTGACATATCGAACCTCATAAAGCAAACGCTAACGGACATGAAAAATGAAATAAACACCAATACAATTGTAATAAGGGGCCTCAGTACCTCAGTGTCACAAATAGATCAACTAGACAAAAACTCAACAAAGAAATATCAGAGTTGAACCAAACCTTCAAGCAAACAAAGTTAACAGGTGTCTACAGAGTGTTCTAGCGCAGTATACATTTTCCTTAGTAGCACATGAGGCTACAAAATAGACCATACCTACCCTATAAAGCATGCTTAGGTAAATGGAAAAGTGAAATTACCCCTGTGGTTACCGGATCACAGTGCAACAAAATTAGAAATCAATGGCAAAAGAAACCAGTGTTGTAGTCGTTCTGCAAAGGAACAGATGTAGTGCGGGATGCAGAGTCTGTAGGGTTATTTATAGTGTTATTGATAATACTGACACCTGAAGAGTCAATGCAAGAGTGCGGGAGATTTGTCCACACACTAGAGACCCAAAGAACCCCCCGCAAGGCCCCGTACGAGTCCAGATAAAGACCTAGAGCCCATGGCAATGTCCTCCACAAGACCAGCTGGAGACCCAGAGCCCGTGACAATGTCTCATACAAGTCTGCATCAAGGATCTGCGCTGCAAAGGCCCAAAGGTCAGCGGTGGAAGCTAGAAAGTCTGTGCCGGCGGGATGAAGGATCTGTGCCAGCAGCTGAGGGGTCTGAGCTGGAGCCAGGAAGTGACAAAGTGAAGACCAGAGCTCCCCCAAGAGAACTGCAGCCACCCTCAGTGACAGCGAGGACCCGGACTCCTCTGAAGATGAGAACAGCCGAGTTCACATCAGGAAAACCAGGAAAATTAGCGGCACAACATCTTCCCCTCCAGTTTTCTTCTTATGCTGTTGGTAACAAGCCCCAGGCAGGGCTTCCACACCCAGCACCACACTGACTCAGTTCAGCTGGGTGTTACAAGTTGACCATTAGCTAATCTACCACACACAGAATCTACGCTAACACATGGAAATTAAACAATACCCTTGTCATGGCTGCGTCTAGATGTGCCCCCAAAGCCTCATGTGCTCATAGGTGGGAGTTCTGGGATGTGCTGGGTCTAGGGTGAGTGATGCTGCAAGTAAGGATGCATGACTACATTAGTCTATGGATTAGGTGATCACAGTTCTGGGTGTGGGTAATGGGAAGACCTGCCCTGGGTGTGGGTGGCACCACCTGAGAGGGGAGTAGCCCAAAAGGGATAAAAGGGAGCAGCTTCTGTGGCTTCTGCTGCTGCCACTTGCTTCCTTGCTCTCTCCTGCCTGCTTGCCATCAGCTGTTTCTCCTCTGCGATGCCACTGGGCCATGCCACGCCGCCTTGGAGCCAGCCGACGACGGACTGAAACCTCTACAAACTCGGAGCTGAAATAAACCTTTCATCTTTTAACTTGGGGTATTGGGTATTTTGTCTCAGCAATGAGAACAGTAACTAAGACAATCCTCCTGAGTAACTGACAGATCACAGATGAAAGTAAAGAACTCAGTTCCTGTAATCAAACGGTAAGACCAGCACAACACACTGGAACCTATGGGACACAATGAAAGGAGACCTGAGTGGGAAGTTCATAGCTGTGAATGTCCACATCAGAAAAGCAGGGCAAGCACAAGCACCCTAATGAGGCACCTCCAGGTACTAAAAACAGGCACAATCCAAATCCAAAGCTAGTACTAGCAAGGAAATTATAAAAATCAGAGCAGAAATCAATGAAATTGAGATTAAAAACTAGTACAAAGAATCAGTGAACTGAAGAGCTATGTCTATGAAAGAATAAACAAAATAAACCCTTAGCCAGTCTTATAAAAAATAAGGAGAGACCCAAATCTATTCAATTAGAAATGAAAAAGGGGAACTCATAATGGATTTTGCTAAAATTCAGAAGACCATTGGTAACTATTTGAGAACTAAAAAAAAAAAAACTAAAGCACAAAAGAGAAAAGAAACAAAAAGAAACAGACTGGGAGAAACTACATGAAAACTATGTATTCAACACACAAAATGCATGAGAAGGTCTCAGTAAGGAACGGGAAAAGAAATTATTTAGAAATGAACAAAAGCCAGGAAGAGTCACTTCACCATAAAGGACACACAGCCAAGCCAGACAGTGCAGGGGTCATTAGCTGCATAGGGGATACTGTGGCTCACAGGTAAGAATGGCCCGGTGCTGTGAGGGCATGGGGGATGTGTCCTTCACTCCTGGGTGGGAAGGAGATGGCACTATTGAGGTGAAAGGGGTGTACCAGTTCCTTAAAACTAAACATGCGACCACCATCGAGAGCCACAGCACTGCAGAGGGCTCGTTCCAGAGAAGTGAGGCTCCTGTTCATATGAGAGTGGTTGCCACGAGTGTGGTGTCACGAATTATACCTCAGTGTCCTCCAGAGACTCATGCATTCATAGTGGGGCTTCTGTGTGGTAAGTGAATTAGGGCAGCAATAGCTGGCTTAATGTTGGGAGGTGGGGGCTGGTTGGAAGACATGATCCCTGGGCCCAGGGCCTGGAAGGATTTCTTTCCCCGTCTTCCCTTCTCTCTCTGCTTCCTGTCCGCCACCCTGTCCGCCATGCTGTGAGCAGCTCCCCTCTGCCAGGCCCCTCTGCCACGCTGCCCTGTCTTGGAGCCAGGCAACCGTGGACTGAAATGTGAGCCAAAATGAATCTGTGCTCCTCTAAATTGTGAGTGTCAGGTATTACGTGAAAAGGAAAGAGACCGGAACACAGGAATCTACACAGTCTCAACCGAAACAGCTTAATCCAAAAGCAGACACATACACAGAAGTGTGAGTTCTACTGTAACTCATCTGGTGCAGTGTGCTGGCAAGGCTGACTGCCCGCAAGTGTCTGGGAGTGGAGGAACAGATGTGGCAGCAGTAGGAAAGCAGGCCCCAGGCACAGGGGAGGGTGCACCAGCCTGACAGGGGCCACTGGGCTGCACAGCTCTCCCTGCTTTCCTGATCTTCCACACGAGGGTTCCACACGGCACACGGAAAGGTCTCCCAGCAGAGAGTAACTGCCCTGCACATGTGCCAGGGAGCTGTGCACTCTGGATGGAGCTGGAGGCTCTTGCAGGGCAGATGCCAGGGTGCTCTGTGCCTGCAAATGCCAACTCTGGTGGCAAAGGTCACGAAACAAAGACAGCAAAAGCACACGCTGTGTAGCATTTCCCAGAGCCACACTCTGACATTTTGCGAAGAACCCTTCTGAAAACCCTATAGAAAACCCCATATGCAAGAAAATTCCAGCAGCAGCCAATTAAGAAAAGCTTCATTCGACAGCAATATTCACAATCACCTCCCAGGATGCCTTTTTACTCTGGGCAGGAAGAGGGGAGCAGTGTGCAGGTGCAGTCAGGTGGATGGGGCAGCATTCGACAGGGAGCAGATAGGCCTGGGACCCGCAGGGCACGTGTGGCCGCAGGGCCCACAGAGACGCGTGGGGCAGGCAGCCTGGCGGTAGGGCGGACTCCCGAAGAGTATGACACCCAGGCACTCCAGTGCGCTTTCTAAGGAGCACGGCAGGGAGCTGGGCACTGGTGTGGGAAAGGACCGAGCAGGGCCACCAATGTGGACCAGCCACAGGGTCCTCACCATGCTCCATGACCCAGCTTTCGATTTCAGGGAACAGGTCTGAGGCTGCAGTGGGACCACAGTTACTCATGATTTCATTCTCCCCACCTTTCACCTTTTGGGGATACTTGTGTCTCCTCTCTCCACCTGGAAAGCTGCCCCTCCCCACCTAGTGAAAGGAAATATTCTAAAATAAAGCACAAAGAATGCAATTTACTTAAATTAAAGAGGTGCCAGGAAGGGAATATTTTCCACTGACCTAGCAGAAAATGCTATCTCAAAAAGCCACTAAAAATTTAGAGGTTAAAAACTGGTAAGATAAGTGGTAAAATGCATTGATATTATAAACAATTACTAGGGTGGCAGAATTGCGCTCCACTTCTGCCTGCTGCTTGACTGCAGTAAGGAGTTGGCACCGACAGTCCCCATCTTCATGCTTCCCCTGTTTACAGTCGGCAGCTTGTAACTTCAAAGTAAGACCCACTTCAGTCATAAAGAACATGTGAGCCTTTCTGAAAACCCATCCTAACTTAAGGGAAAATCCAATCAAATCCAATAGTATTTTTAGTAATATTAATGAACTGTATTACTTACCTTACTGGTTTGGTATAAATGGGACAGCCAGTCGCCATAATCCCTGTTATATCTTTATTTTGTTTTTGTTTTGTTGTGTTTTGTTTTCTTGGTACTGGGAATGGAACTCAAAATCTCTGTTACATCTTAGGGCATTTTCCCAAGTTTTGGGGACAGTGCCCCGATGAAGGCTCAGGAGCAAGCACCGCCCCAAGTCACGCTGCTCACAAGGGCGTGTGCACAGTGGACAGCAGGCTCTGTCAGCTGGGGTGTGGCCCAGGCACCTCTCCTGCTGCAGGACAGGGCTCAGACACCAGGGCGGGGGCTGCAGGGAGTGTGAGAGGGGCAGGACCACGTTAGGCTCCCCGACCTCAGGTCCAGTGGTGAGTGCCCCTGGGAAAGCACAGCGATTCCAGATCCAGAGTCTCTGGCAAATGTTTCCTAAATTCCGCCTTGGTCTCCCCAGTGCTGGTCTTCATGACATCCTGCTTTAAAAGTCTTGTCAGGAGACACAGCAGCACCCTGGACACCCGTGGTGAGACCCAGTGAGGAGGCGCCAGGGGCTTTTGTCCTGGACATGAGCACCTCAGCAAGCACAGCACCACAGTGCCCAGGGACCAGAGCAGTCTCCCCCCCACCCCCGACACTGCCCCATTAGGGACCTGTCTCTGTCTGTTTAGCGAACACCATTAAGACTGCTGACTCGGAAACTAATTTCTTGTCTTTAGGAAGCCAGGCGAACATCTGTGGCTCATTTCCTGAGGAGCTGACCGGTCCTGCTACAGAAACCCCAAAGAGCCAGTCAGGGGGTAGGCCATGCCCTGGTCCCGTGGTGGCGGCACTAAGGGAATGGCCAAGAAAGCAGGGGCAGGGGAAAGAGCCACCCTGCATCTGTGCTCCCTGTGCAAGCCTCTCCCCATAGGGACATTTCTGCTAACACACCCAGTTCCACAAGGAAAATGCCTGTCAGAACTGTTTCAGGATACTTCGCCTCCAAAATCCAACAGTGTGCAATCGTCAGTTATGGGCGACTTTTGAATCTGGTCCTAAGAAAAAGAATTTAGATTTCAGGTCTTGAATTGAGGACTGAAATGTACCCAGAGTGCTGAATGTAAGGAATCTGCCCTCCTTTCTCTTAAAAGACAAGCGTCTCCCTAGGGGTCACCACGGTCTTGGTCTCCACAGCACAAAGACGAGATTTGGGAGGCAAAAGTCACCCTAAGCTGAGGTGGTGAGACTGAACCTCCCTCCTGCAGCATCTGTCTTGGGAAGAGAAACCTCAGACGATGAGTGCCTCCAACTTTAAAGGTTGGATGAACACCTTTGAGAAGTACATTTCAGCCTTTGACACCAGCGCGACTTCCACGCGTGCCCTCGGACCTGCTCTTAGGTTTGCCTCTGCAAGCAGCCCTCCCCGCCTTTCTGCCCAAAGCCAGGAGCAGACAGGCAGTTAGCAGGGAAGGGGGCTCTGGCACCGGCAGGACCAGGTTACACTGCAGCCTCAGCCCATGCCTCCCCTGGCGCTGCAGCCTGCACTTCACACACTCCAAACAAAAGCTCGTTACCTCTCCTCTCCGAGCGTCTGCGTCGCCGCCTCTTGCCCCGGCGCCCCCCAGCACAGAGCAGGGCCCCCATGCTCAAGGCTCCCGAGCCCAGAGACGCCGGCCCCAGGCTCATTCTGTGTCCTCGGCCACTGGAGCTCACAGAGCACAGCGCTCAGCAGGCAGCATGACAGCCACCCCCACTGACAGGACACCACGGCTGACCGCAGCCTCTGCCGTCTCGGGCTCGTCCATCACACCGCAGAATTAGGCAAGACTGGGCTGGACGGGGACCAGGCACCACAGAAACGTCCTCGCGCACCAACAGAGAGTGACATGTGACACCCGGCCTCCAATGCAGGCACAGCTCCAGGACACCAAGCAGGCAGCTCAGTCCTGCAAGCCTTTCTAGGAACAGAGTTGCTCTGGCGGCACATAAACCCTAAAATAACAGAGGGAAAGCACAGCAAGAAAACAAGCACAGAAAGGAAGAGGCTCGCACACAGCCCGGGCAGACCACACAAATGAGAAAGACGGGGAGGGGAGCAGCTGAGAGACAGGGCTGTCCCTGGAGGAGCCGCCCCGCTGGGAACTACGGGCCACTTTCCATGCTTAATTCACCCAGGGGCTGGGGCCTGCAACAAGCACACCTCAGCAAGCACAGCAGCACAGTGCCCAGGGACCTGTCCTGGGCAGGCGCTGGTCCTTCCAACCACCCTGTGCCAGGGGACAGACATGCACAGTACCATGAACACCAGGACCAGCACATACACACAACACACTGGCACTCACAAGTGCTACACACACACCACACACACCTGCGCACGCACGTATACTACACGTGAAGGTGCACGGATGCACACAGGGCGCACACACACCACATAGTCCACCGTGCCACTGGTGCTCAGGATTGACCACCTGGTGCCAGCACAGCACTGCTCCATCCAGGCAGACAGGTCCAGGGCTCAGGTCAGCATCTGTGGACAGAGAGCCACGCGTGCTGCCTTGCAGAGGCCAGCAGGTCAGCTGAGGCGAGGTGGCCACAGGCACAGGGTAGGAAGGAGGTGAGAACCAGTGTGGGGCTGGGGTGGGGCATGGTCGCTGTGACCTGCAATCCCAGCATCGTGCCCAGGGGTCACGCCAAGGGCATGTGGAGCCCCTCCACACCAGTACCCGAGGGGAAACGATGCTCCCTCTGTCGCTGCCGCCTCTTCCTCTCCCGCCTCTTCCTCCCACCTCTGGGTTATTCAGGAGAAAGAAACAAGCTGTGGGAGGCTCGGGTCAGCGGCGTGGACACGGCTGCTCGAGGTCACACTGACAGTTTACAACTAAGAACCTACTTGGAGGTTCTTTCCCGACCTTAAAAGTGCAGCCTGTCTGCACCTGCCTGGCCCTGCAAGTTATAACCACTCAACTTGAGGGGAAGCTACCCACAGTCACGCACCATTAGCATCTGACACTCCCGCTCGCTAATTCATTCATTTTTATCTACGTCCTAGAGTAAGGACTCTAACATTTAACGTTCCTAGAATATTAACTCTTCCTCTTACAGAAGAGGAAGATGAAGCTCATTGTACCAGGACCCCGAGTCTCTCAGTGTGTCCGTCACTCACCTGCCAGTTATTCATGCAGAGCCAACCTCCAGGAACAGGTGGCTGCTGCGGCTCAGTCGCCTCTGCAGGAGCAGCACAGCCAATTCCCTCGCCCTGACTGTTCACTGGTGTCTCCCTGCACGAGGGCGGTGTCACCCCTCAGAGGCATCGATGTGGAAGCTGCATCGCCTGTGCTCTCGCCAGGGCAAAGAAGCAAGTACAGCACCGTGCAAGGGTGCTACCTGGCTGCTGCTCATCCTGTGGCCATGACAGAGGCCATTCAAGCCATGCCTTTGAGGTGGAGTTGTACAGTCTACAACCTGCGCAACTGCACACATGGCCTGGGCTGCAGGGCAGTGGTCAGCAGAGTGCCCTGGTCAGAGCCTGGTCCACCTCCTAGGAGCAGGGCCTGGGGTATGCTATCACCCTCCTGGCTCCTCAGAGCCATGTGTGGACATCACTGAGGATGGTGGTAGGACACAGTGCTAGTAGGGCTGTTGGGTGTTTGGGACAGCTGATGGCCTCAGTCTCAGTGGCATGCCACCGTTACACTTTCTAGAGGCACTAGTAGCCATGGATGGGCAGCTGCTGGGCATCCTAGCCAGGGGCAGAGCATACTAGGATAAGACCACCATGGACCCCAGGCGCTCCTGCCAACCAGGCAAACACAGCTGTGTCTGCCCAGGTCTAAGGCACCAGGATCCTCACAGTGCAGGTCCCAGGCATGGACACACCTGTTCAGTGGACACGCTTCTGCAGGTGAACATGCTTCACAGACATGCTCTCTACATGCACACGCCTCCCACAGCGGATGTCGTGACCTATCACGAACGGGACCCATGCACTAGGACAGGAGACAAGGCCAAAGACACCATGCATGGCCCTGGCAATGCTGCTGGGCTCCATGCATAGAACCTAAGGGATCCAGGCCAAAAGGCTGGGTCACAGGCCAAGTGACAAAGCTGGGCGAGGGGACCAATGGGTGCCACGGAGTGCTGAGAGGGAGGTGTGCATGTGGGTGCTTCCGGCACCCCTTGCAGGGCCCCCGTTCTCCAGGCACCCCTGCCACCCACTCATGGGGGACCACTGTGCTTCCCAAGGTCAGACTGCTGTGTCCTGCCGCTGGGGACCAACCACAGACAGGGAATAGGTGGATTCTTCTTTGCATTTTAACTTAATTATTACCACTTGAAATACTTAGCTGAAGTAGAACCATGAAATGATGTCATCCACAAACCTCACAGGCCATGGAACAACTGCCAAGCAGCAGACAGTAACAGACACAGGGTGTTCCTGGTCTATGACGGAAGCCTGGCTGGGGCTGAGTCTTGCAGTTAAGCTGAGGATGTATTTGCTCACGGGACAGACTCAGTGAGCCATAAAGATTGTGCCAGCCTGCGGGTCCCTCACGATGGTCACACCGCAGCCACATGGGCACAGCAGGTCTTAAGGAAGTCAGCAGCAGAAAGGCTGCGATGTGGTGCTACAGCGCCACCTGCTGTCCACAGAAGGCTGCTCACCAGCCATGGCCACACCATGAGTCACCACCATTAGAGGGGACCAGGGTGACCAGGACACCTGCACGGGGCAGGGCTGCGGGCATGGGCAGGAGCTGACCCTGGGGAGGACAGCAGCACCTGCCCAAGGGGCCAGGCTGCACTCTCATGACAGGGGGCTCTATGCAGATCAACCTCCGCCATCTAGCTGAAAAACACAAAATCTCAGGAAGAGTTTGAAGCAAAAGGGAAAACATGGGGACCTGAATGAAGCGTGTAACGCCCCACAACAAGTGTGCCAGGCAGGACCAAGGGCAACGCCAGGCTCTGCTTCCAGGAGAACCAGTAGCGGTGGCAGCACCTGGCCACGCAGGGCCAGCACAGTGCCCGCCCTTGCCATCACCACGGGCAGCTCCAGTCTTGGGGCCAGGCCAGGAGCACAGTCTGTTGCACCTGCTGCCCTCCAGGACTGCGTGCCAGATGCAGGAATGACGACACTACACCCTGGCAGCCCCTGCCACCTCAGAGCCCACGGCCGCTGTCACAGCCCAACGCCACCATGGACTAGAAGTCTGACGAGCCATCTGGGCATGGGGGTCCTGCCCTGACGTGCAAGGCCCAGCCTGGCGGGGCCTGTGGTAGAGACAGCAGGAGTCTGGGGGAAGCAATGCTGCCAGACATTGGTCCCTGGAGACTTCACTGCAGCCCAAGACCCAGGCTTTGCCCCACAACCAAGGCTCCTGGCAGGCCCTAGGGCTGCAAGCAGGGGTCCTACCACCCCAGCTCAGGTGGGGTAGTCTGAGCCGAGAAGGCTGAGGGACAGGGTGGGCAGCCCCCACCTGGAGACAGGTGACACTTCAGCAAACATGACACTTGTTGTGCAAAAGGTCCCAAGGCCTTGGGCTGTGTGCTAGTAAGTGGGGACAGGGCCACGCATATGCCTGCATCCACACAGGCAAGACAGGATTCACGGGACCTCACCTGGACACCAGGACCCCTGAGGAGAGATATCCACCACTGTGTGGGCCTTGAGTGACAGCCCATCCTCCACTGCCCAGCCCAGGGCCCCCACAGTGCCCCGCCCTGACATCACGGCCTCATGAGTGTCTCCTGCCTGGGCCTTGCGTGCCAGCCAAAGGGCTGCGTGTGCTGCAGAGCAGCTGATGGCAGCCGGGCTGGGAGGTGGCCAGGCCCGAGGCGATGTGGCCCTCCCAGGGCCATGCACAGCAGGGCCGGCCTCGCGCACAGCATGGCACACAGCAGCCCTCTGGCTTCCCTACAGCTCCACTTCAACTCCCTCTGGAAACTGAGGCCCAGGGCAGCGGAGGGAGGCCTCGCCCGCACCAGACCCAACCACAAGCACCTCTCAGTTCCACCGCCGCAAGGGCCCTGCCTGCCACCATGGCCTTGCCCAGCCCAGCAGGGCCACACACGCACGCACATGCCACAGGAAAGGCATCTCATTACGGGCCTTCATACCTCTGTGCGCTATAGTGGGCCCCATGGTGCTTTCTAATGTTACGCAGCATGTTACATAAGATGGTGTCTTCCACGTTTAATCTTCTGCTAAGATAAAAGAAGTGGAGTGTTTGTTACAGAAGAACAGTTGACATTCAGTGACGAGGAGAAATGCCCGGAAAAAGCTTCCAAGCTTACACAGAAAGCAAAGTTTCCTTCTCATCACTTGCACAGCTGGCTAAATGCAGCTGGTCAGGCAGTGTGACCCTGGGGCATCCCCGCCTCCAAGGAGAATCCCACGTGCAACACCTGTCTTCTCAGGGGACAAGGCAAGGCAGGACATCGAGCTCGCCTGAGACCAGACATGAGGCCCCACCTCGCGGTGCCCGCGTGGCCTGGGCAGGGTCCCAGGTTGGGAATTGGCAGTCACAGCCCGTCAGCACCGCGTCACCAAGCATAGACATTTTCAGCAAGAAAGCCCACTTTTTATTTTTTACTTCAAACTACCCTGGAAAGAGAAATGAATAACACACAAAAGTATTCGCTGCCAAAATTTGCTCTTATTTTATAAAAAAAAGAAACACAATTTCTCTACCGCAGCCAGCTTTCATTCATACCGGCCAGCAGGAGCCCTGGCTCAGAGGTCCACAGAGCCCGGCCCGCAGCCTCGGCAGTCTTCCCAGCCTCGTGCCAGAGAGCTCCTGGTGATGGCTCTTTCTATGTCTTTAAGAACAATTTATTTGCAGAAAGGACTATAAATAATGCATTCCTCTAGTGCATGCTTACATTATATAAAAATACTTTATCTTCACATACACAGCGTAATTAATGGGACGCTTTACTTCCAAGGCCTGTTAAAAATAGCCAGCTATAAATTACACTCCGCATAGCAATGTGAAATTCTTTCTGCAGCCTTGCTTGGTGCTGGGGTACTCAGTGTCTTCTGATAAACTCTGGCTGCACAGGAACCGATTTCACATCACTCATCGAGCTGAGAAGGGCCACGGTCAAAAATACAAGCAGCTCCTGCTCAGCCACACACAGGGCACCTGCTGCTGCACTCCCTGTCTCCGGTGTCCCTGGCCAGACAAAAACAGCAGAAACAGCACCAGAGAACAAAACCTTTAAGGGTCTTGTAGGGGCCATCTTCATTCACATGATACTCCCAGGCACAGAAGTGACAGGCAGGGCCTTTCCTAGACAAACTGAAAACCCAGGGGCCGGAGGTGGACAGGGTGCAGGGCTCTGACCACACCCCATTGACACCTGTGTCCCCCAGCCGTCCCTGTACCTCTCAATGCCAGTGAGCAGCGCTTGCCAGCTGCACCCTCAATACCGGCGCACTCTTTCACCACTACAGAAATGCAACGAGCACCAACAAAACCACTTAACAGACCACATGGGCCGATGTTACTTCCCACGTGCTCTCACGATAGTCTGAAGGGGACACACATGACCCGCGGCATGTCCATCCTCCTGCAGCGGGGGGCGCCCCCTCAGCCCCACGCAGGGCCCCCTCAGCCCCATGCAGATCAGCCCAGCGTTCCACACAGCCTGGGATCCACGAGCCCGCCATACAAGGACGTGTACACACATCTCCCACACGTGCCTCCATGTACTCAGTGCACAGATACAGAAACATGCGTCCACCTGCTCTCCTGCCCAGCGGAGACCATGGCAGGGATGAGTGGGTGACATCTGGGACCTGGAGGACTGAGCCAGGTGCAAAGGCCAGGTGCTGCAGAACGACCACTCTGTGCTGCCTTGGAGCTGCCTGCTGGGGTGGCTCACCCTGCTCTGCCCTCCAAGGCCCATTGCACTGTCAAGGAGCTCACCAGCCTGGACCACCCCAACATCCCGGACCCCATGTGGCCAGCGCTGCCCACGGGTGCCAACAGCACCAGGCTGGAGAAGAGCATGCAGAAGGACGCAGAAAGCCGCTGCACCCCCTCCATCAGCACACAGCTCTGGGGACAGAGAGGCAAGGCCGCTGGGAGGATGAGTTCTTCTGGGACACGGGAAACGCACAGCCACAGAAAAGCCAGACACTATCTAGGAGGTCTGTGCACCCACAGCCTACACAGACAAGAGACAACACAGAGCCACAGGCCAGAAGATTAGCCAGGCCTCCACTTCCTACTCCTACGCACCACGGAAGAGCCCGGGCCCGACATGCACAGGCAACTCGGGGAGAACAATGTCCCCGTCACTGAGCCTCCTCCCTCGGGGCATGGAGAAGGCCAAGGAGCCGGTGGACAGCCAATCTGGAGCCCTTCACACAGCCACCTCCAGGCCAGATGCCAGCTGCGGAGGACCTGGCTACCACAAGACGACAGCTCCCTGACCCAGTCCCGAGTGTCACAATTCTGTGTTTACGTGACACGGGGGAATGAGTCACTAGGGAGCAAAGGGTCCCAAGAGAATCATCACTTCAAAGTCTGACAGCACTAAAAACACAGCAAGCCTTCATTCCCAAAACTTTGTGAACTTAGATAAAATGAACAAATTCCAAGAAAAAGATACACAAAATTTACTCAGGAAGAAAGCAAAAATCTGACTCAACTACAGACACAAGAGAATTGAAAGTCAGGACCCCAACTCTCCAGGCCGAGGCGGCTTCCCCAGAAAGCACCACTCAGCACCCCAGAAGAACAGGCTGTCCAGAAGACATGAGGACTGGGCCAGGCCATCTCACAAACAGAAGGGCTCCAAAATGAAAGGAAGTGTGGGTGACCCACCCAGCAAGGGGGCCTCTGAGGAGCAGGGTCCGAAGGCCATGCTTGGCAAGGCTGGCGGCGCGGCGTGGGTGTGGGCGTACATGGGACAGGGAGGCAAGCCCTCTCATCATTCAGAACTTGAGTGGGAGATGCCGGTCCGGATGGGGCTACCGTTCAGGGAGCAGGAGGATGCTTGGAGGGCCCAGCAGCTATTCATTTTGCCAGGCAGTGGGCACAAGAGCAATGATCAAAGCTGCTCCATCACAAGTGTGCTGTCTGGTGCACAGGAACCTCATGGAGGGGTGCGCTAGAAACGCAGCCCAGGAGCGGGGGCCACGTGCAGCCTGCGGTGGCAGTCGGGCCACAGAGCAGGCCAGGTCGGCAGGACCAGCCTGCCGAGCCTCACTGAGGGCAGCTCACCCTGCCACAGCTCGGGAGCAACAGAGGCACAGTGTGTGGTGGGGGAGTAAGGGAGGCAGAGGGCCAGCACCCTGGAAGAGGAGCCATGCAGAGAGGGGAGGAGCTCGGAGGAGTGAGAACACTGAGGGGCGAGAGGAGGCTCTCCCGGCCACACTGAAGCGGGAGACCTCCAAGAAGGCTGCAGGAGCCACGCGGGGTCAGTGTTACTTGGGGTCAGGGTGTTGGTCAGTGCTGGCCTGTGTGCCTGTTTCCACATGACGCCGACACGGACGGTAGGTCACCCTGACCATCTTCCCCAGCCCTAATTCCTGCATTACCCCCCCATCCCCTGCATGACCCAGCGGCAGAGCGCACCCTTTCTGCAGAGGCAGGGACGATGTATCTGGGGGAGAAGTACTGACCAGGAGTCTAGGAACTGTGGACTGCAGCCGTCGAGGGGAGTGTAATGAACACCCAGCTATTTTTAACTTTCTGGAGCACTCTTACACAATACGAAACGACACATAAAAGCACAACATGTCTCAGAGCAGATCTGTATATGCCACTCAGTCACGGGGCCTGGCCGGCTTCGCTTCGCTTCTCCCCGATCCTTTGGTGGTGCTGGGTGACATTTCCACTGGAAAGTACACAACCACCATGCAAGGGGCTTGAGGTCTGGTACCGTCATTCTCCAGGCCTGACCCAAAGGCTCTGCTTCCAGGCAGTGACAAAGGCAGAGAGTCAAAGCGGTGACCAAACACCAGAATGTCGGAAGAGGCATCTGCAGCAGCCAGCAGACCACAGCAGCACTGGAGAGAACAACAGGGACAGCCTGAGAGCTGCGAGGCTTGGGCCAGAAGGGACCAGGTGACCAGATGGCTGAGGAGAAGGGTCCTCCCAGGAGGGTGTTGGCCACCGGGCGGGACTGCTGCCAGAATGGGCACCTGGGCCTGGACAGGAAGCAGGAACAGGCACAGACCAAGGCACAGACCAGCACAAAACCCAGCTGTCAGCACTGGAGGACAGAGGGGATTAGTCGGGGGAAGAGGCTGACCCACAACAAGGGTCACACTGACACCAGCTTCTCATCTGCAACACCCACCCTGGAAGCAGCAGTGCAGATTCTCTCAGTTCAAAGGGGAATGAAAGGAATCTAGAATCCAGACCCAGTGAGCACAGCTCAAGCATGGAGGAAGGAACCGCCTGTCTGAACTCTATGCAGACACCCGCAAGGCCCGCAGGCTGCAGCTCCATGGAGGAACTGATCAAGGAGATGCTCCAGCAAACAGAAATAGAGCCCAGAAACAGACGTCGTGAGACCGGGAAACCATGGCAACGTATGCAGCCAGAAGCAGTGTGGAAACCTGAGGAGACACTGAGTTTCCACGTGAATGTTCCCCTCGTCCGGTAAGGGCTGCATGGTGCGGAACTGCAGTCCGTACACCTGATACGTAGTGAAGCATATTTATATCGTCACAGTGATATAAATGCTGCTTTCTTGCGGGGGAATTTTTAGATTAAACTTGTAGGAAAAGAAAGAAAGACTAATGATAGATAAAAGAGAGACTACAAGTGTTTTAACCTCATCAACATAACTAAAAATACAACACAGACAACTAACAGCCAGAGGCGGTGTTTGTTGACTGCCCTCCCGAGCACAAACTGTAACACTGACTGGAAGGGGAGTGGGAAGGTGCGGGCGGGCACTGTGCACTCTGTGGACTGGAGTCTCCAACTTAACATACAGCGCCCAGGAACGGGCTGGTGTCACGGCAGTGCCAACAGGTCAGGGACAGTGCTCTCCCAGCAGAGCAAGGCTGGCATCCACAGCACAGGAGCAGGGCCTTGAGCTGCCCCTGCTGCTCACCCGTGGATCAGCGCTCAGCCACGTGACTGTCCCCTGGACATGTGCATGGATAGTCATGCACTATGGCCACGCCGCACGGTGTGCACTCAGGATGTAGCCCACCGCTCCTCAGGTCATGATGCATGAAACTGCACGAGACCAGTCAAGCTTAGGAGAAGACACTGCCTAAAGACAGGCAAGCATGGGTGACCAGGCTGGGGCCAGATAGTGCTCCATACATCCACAGGACTCTTCCTTTCTGAAGTAGGAGGGAAGAGCTCCAAAACAACAGTGCAAATACAGTTCAGTCAACACCAGGGCCGGCCACAGTGTAGCACTGCGACCAGGCACTGCGTCCTGTCTGAGATGGCATGTGCCGCAGAGTTGCACATGGCAGCAAGCAGTTACCCTGTACATGAAGCACAGGTGAGCGACACCCGCCACTGCAGCACCAGGTGACACTACGCGCTCAGGGAACCACTCCCGCAGCCACAGTCTGACTGCCCCGAGGCTGCCTGGACACAGAACCAAGAGTTGTCAGGCAGTCACTTTTCACCACAGTGCCCCAAAGAACGAGGCCTCTCCCAACTGACAAGCAAGCAACAGCGAGCTGCATCCCAGGGTGAGCTGCGTGGAAAGACCTTGTAAAAGAAACTCAGAGATGCAGGTTGTTTTCACCAGACTCGGGAGCACAGGTACAGGGCACACAGAGCTGCCTGAGGTACGGCAGCTGTCCTGGCCAAGCGGCCCTGGCCGGCATTGGTGAGAGGACACAGTGAACCCAAGCAGCTACTCTCCTGCTCTTCCCACTCCAGAGCTGACACACGGCTGCTCCCATCCAAGGCCGACAAAGTAAAGATTAAACAGCCTAAGAGGCAGAAAGGGACAGAGGAGCATGGTGGCAGGGGAGGGGCCCCGGGACCCTGGGGGACAGGGTTAGCTAAAGCAGGGTGGGCAGAGGTACCCAGAGCTTTAGGAGGTGGCACTGAGCCTAGCCCTCACCATGCTGTTGAGGATGTGATGTCAGGCCTACATTTAGGGTTTGTGATTTTCAAATACAGGTGACAGTGACGCAGACAAGGTAAAATGAACCTTGACAGCAATGGTGACTCGAAAAGTCAGATGGGCACAGGAGGCCTGGCGCTGCTAGCACCAGAAATTGCAAAGCGAATGCTGCAAGTCCATAATCAGGGCTATTCCCCAAGCAGCCGCTGTGAGGAGCCGCCTCTCCCAGGAAT
Organism: Dinomys branickii; assembly: GCA_004027595.1. Taxonomy (NCBI): domain Eukaryota; kingdom Metazoa; phylum Chordata; class Mammalia; order Rodentia; family Dinomyidae; genus Dinomys; species Dinomys branickii. Next base: position 108,579 of record PVLD010001012.1, on the reverse strand, counting down.
GAAAGGACGCCTGTCAGCAGCAATCATCCAGCTCCACTCCTGCGAAGGGAAAAGTAAACAAGAGGCAGCGAGACAGCCCCTGCTGCCCGTCCACTGCCACAACTGGTCTTCTCAGGCACCAGGCCCACAGCAGCCTGGAAACACAAGGCCCCTTGGCATCAAGGCGGCTGTTTTCCAAACTAGCAGGAAACAAGGAAACAGCAATCATGGGCCACAACAGAGGACGTTCTCGGGTTCCCTGCCCATCCCAGCTCCACGCCACCCCTTGGGGTCCTCAACATGTCAGCTGGAAAGGAGACAGCACAGGGGAAGGAGAATCCCATGTCTTCTCCTCAGTCTGGAAGTGCAAAAGGTAAAGGAAGCGGTAAAAGCAACTACTCCGAGCTTCTCCTGTCCGCACTAGTTCATGGAGCAGGATGGACAGTGGAAAATAAAAGAGGGCTATGTTTTTAAAGCAAGGTTGCAGGTACCACGCATGCTCACCCTGGAACCGGCTGGTCAGCAACTTCCAGCTTTCCACACTATGTCGGCAACACAGGAGAGGAAGGCACCCTCCTCCCAGGGCAGCTGCAGCCACTCAAAGATGAGCCATGCAGACAGAACTGTCTGCTGCAGGACTGCAAAGGCAAACATCAGGAGTAAACACCTTGTTTTGTCTAGAGCCAGCAAGAGGTGGCTTTTCTGCTAACCATGATCTAAGCATATGGACAGGTGCCCCAAACATGGCCTAAGGGGAAGCTGAGAAGGGACGAGGTACATTCGTGCCAGGAGTGGTGGCACACGCCTGTAATCCCCGCACTCGGGAGGCTGAGGCAGGAGGATCAGTGTGAGTTTGAGAACAGCTTGGGCTACTAAGTGAGCTCAAGGCCAGCCTGAACTACAGAGTGAAACCCTGCCTCAAAAAGACCAAAGAAAAAGGTACATTCACGGGGCACAGCCACACATGCTCAGAAACACGGATGCCTCCTACCAGGAGGTGGGTCACACCAGCTCTCTCCTGGGCCGGCATTGGGGCAGCCGTGAAAATGCGGGCCATGGCACAGCAGCAGATGGGGAAACGTGCTGCCTCCGGTGGCCACATGAAAGGGAACGCCATGGAACCATGAAAAATCCAGGTAAGCGGAAAACAGCTTACAAAACAGGAAACCACTCTGACATGATACACAAGAACTCATGAAAAACCAGCTGTGTCCCTAGGCACATGTGGGCCCAGGTGCAGGGGACAGGGCAGACAGGGGAGCAACTCACCAGGTCGCCAGCACCTGGCCCATCCACATCCAGTGCCTCTGCAGCCCTTCACTCACCTACAAACAGCAGACCCTGAGCCGTGTCCCCTCCCTCCGTCTCTGCAGGCCCCATGCAGGTCACCCACATGGGACTGGTGTGGCCAGAGCTGCCAGACCAGATGCCACCCTTCTAAGGTTCCACTTCTACCCGGTGTCACACAGACAGGCAGGTTATAAGACCCGCAACCAACCAAGCACCACACAGAGGCAGCAGGAAACACTGCCCAGTTTAACAAGCCCAGGTCTGTGGATGGGGCCAGGGCTGGAGGACAGGAAAGGTTTCCCATCGTGTTTTTCGATGCAGCCAAATTCACGCCTCTTGCTACCCCTGAGCTTTGAGTTACAGTTCTTTAAAAGCTTTTCTTCCTCACCCATGTTTCCAACACTGGCACAGCTGCACATTTTTACATGTGGCATTCCACCTGTTTGGAGCTTATTTTGGTACATGGAGCAAAGTCTAAACCCACGGTGCCTAACTGATCAGAAGCACTTATTACAAATGACCTCTGACCCAGAAAGCTGAGACATCACCATCATCACACACCAGATTTCTACCTAGGTCTCTGCTGACCCCTGAGCTTCTGAAGAGTGTGGTTAGGTGATTCTGCCGCGGTGAACGCAAGGGTTTACTGACACAAACTAGGACAGCACCATCGTCCGTGTGGCCTTTGCTGACCCGACACGGTCACACAGTGCCCTGTGGCCCTGTGTTTTCCCCAAGGGCTGGTGCTGTGTCCTGACATCTGGGAGGGCTGCTCCCCTCTCCCAAGTTCTTTCCAAGTTTTCTCTGTATTCACGCTTATTTGAATTTCTACTTCAATTTTAGAATCAACACAACCAGCACACCAAAAAAACTGGCTCTTCCTGCTTTCATCTGTTCCTGAAGTCATGTTAGATTTGTACACTGACTTAGCGCTGACACGTTAATGCTGCCGAGACAGTCGAGCGGAGCCGAGGCCACTTCTGTGTCCCTTCCAGGGCTTCTTTCATTCAGGGCTTGGGCGGATCTTATTACGCTCATCCCTAAGTACCCTGTCTCTACTGCTGCTATTGTTAATGGGGTTCTTTCATCTGTCACACCTTCTTAATGGTTTTTTTCATGTATGGGAATTATTATTGATGTTTGCATACTAATTTTGAACTTCTGCTACCTTGGGGTACCCTTTTATTACCTAGGTTATTTCTACCCTGCTTCAGGGTCTGAGCTTCCAACATGACCGCCACAAGATACAGGGCCAGGCAGCACAGAGACCACAGCGCCCCTTGCAGGACCCCGTGGTGCTGGCTCTGGGCACTGGGGCTCAGGGACACCTCCATCGTGCTCCCTCTCCTATCCCACACTTCATGTTTCTGTTGCTCTTGTGCTTCATGCAGCCTGGCCGTGGGCGCATTCGGGGCCCTGCATGATGATTCTCAGAGCTGGGCTCCGTGCCCCGGCTCCTGCCTGGCTCCCCACATCAGCAGCCCCAAGTGTGTTCTGCCAATTCCCACCCCAACAGTGGGATGGGACAGTCACGTGACCATGGTCCCTTTACCTTACCTTCCTGCCTCTCAGTCCAAGAGGCCCGGCTCATAGAGAACAAACTTCCATCTGGGACAGGCTTGAATGACTGAGGGTTTCAAGTTCTGAAAAGAGACAGATGTTTATATTCCTGAATGTCTTTTTCTGTTAGAATTTCAAATAAGGAAACCCCACGTCTGAGTCATATGCTGTTACTCTAGCATTCCTGTAATTGTGCACCTACTTCACCCTCAGCCACAGGGGTGTTTCCCTGCACACCTCAGCAGCACGGACCCTTGCGTGTCACTGACATCTCTGAGTGCAGTTTGTAAAAGTGAAATGGGCCCAGACTTTTTAGAGTTGCCGGGAACTCATTTTTTGTTAATGGGTGTTTTGACAAACCCCCAAGTTCCTTGGGACTGAGATGCAGAGTGTCAGAACCCTGAAGTTGGCTATGCGTGTCCTGGCTGGGCCAGTACTGAGGGTGGCCTCAGAGAAGGAACACTGGATACACATACCAGCGAGTCGGGGGCCAGACTCCACCTTCACGTCACACCCATGACGCTCCATGTGCACTCCATGCGTTCATATGGAGCACATGGATTAATGGTTCAGAGCGCAGCACCGCACATACCTCGACCACAATGAACACAGCGTTCTGCTAATGATCAGAAAGGGCTTTAAACTCAGCAGGCACTGCAGCCAGGCACAGAGTGGCCCCACTGTAAAACCTGTGGTGGAATTTAATAAGCCTGTTCCAGGACACAATTGCAATAAAAGAAAAGAGAGGAATACACACCCTGTGGAAATGAAACAGAAACAAGCAGAGAGCTTTGAGAGCTTTAAATCCTACGATAACACCAGAGAATCTAAGAACAAATTCACCAAGTTGGGAACCACGAATGACATCTCCCAGAATTCCCCTCCCCCAGACCGTGCAGAGCCCCCTACTGTTGCTGCCCAGAATGAAGCAACAGGACTGCCAACCACAGGGGCAGAAAAGCACACAGTTGACTTCACCAAGTTTCCCAGACACAGGCAGACAACAGAAAATTCTCATCGAGTCTGGAATCCCAGGCCAAGCAGAGCAGACTCTTGGCCTTTCTACAGGCAGGAGAGCCCCATCCTGTAGATTGATCTCCCTGGACCCAATGCATTTTCACAAAGAAAGCCAGTCCCTGAATCGTCCACAGCCTCAGAAGTCCACTCCCACTTCAGCGCCCCTTATCCACGGGTTCCCTTCCCATGGCCTCAGCCAATCCAGGTCAACCACAGCCCAGCAATATTAGTGAAAAGGTCCAGAAATAAACAAATTTTCATTTGGGTACCAAAGCAAACAGCAGGAAGAAATCTCAAGCTGTCTGAATCTGCCCTCCCTGGAGGCGAGCTGCTCCTTTGTCCATACACCCAACCTGGATCGCCCTCCCCTCAGTGCACCCTGTCACGCAGGCACCGTGCCCCCGTGTCATCCAGAAAAGGGTGAGCAGGGAGCCATCAGGGACTGGCAGAAAAAGGGACCATGGTCACATGACTCCTTGCACTGGGCTGGCAAGCACTCTGCTCTATTAGTTGTGGTCAGTGTGTTAGTTGTTAACCTCTCATTGTGCCTAATCTATAAAGTGAAATTCTATACAAGTGTGTGTACAAGAAAAGCACAGAACCCATGGGGCCCAGGGGCAGCACTGGGGCGGCATCAAGGAACACATCCCCGAGGATGTGAGGGACAGTACAGGTCTGTCTGGAGTGCACTTAATAGAGAGCATAAAAACGACACAATGTTAAGCTTCCATCTCGGCAAGGCTCAGGATAACTCAGTATTTCCCGAGAGCCAGCTTGTACAGTCTGACTCATTTAAAATATAATCGATTAATTGAGACCTGAGAACCTCTGCAGCTGAGAGGGAGCAGACAGGGACAAGTCGGAGGCAGTGTGAGAAAACAGAACCTAGGCTTCTGTCTCCTGCCCCGAAAGGCCAGGGTGAAACCCAGGCCCCTCCAAACATCAAAACCACAGTCACACATCGAAATGCTTCCAGGGTGCAACCCAAGAGCCCCAGGAAGAAGGCCAAGTCCTCTGCCTCACCCCACATGAGCCTGAGGGGGGCATCCCCTCCAGAACTGCATTCAGAACCTGGGCTTCACCAAGACCATTTCTGCCTGGGAGAAGGCAGCCTTCTGCTCCTGTCAGCAGAGCCCACTCCCCTAAGCCAGTCACCTCAAGACCTGTAGGAGCAGGTGGAGCTGGCTCCTCAGGGATGGCCCTCTGAGCTGAGCCACCAGCGCTGCTGCCAGGGGTGCAGAGAGGTGGTGTAGGCACAGCCCAGGGCAAAGCGCGTGCGCATGTCTCCTGGCCAGTGGGGCTGGGGCCAACACCCAAAATCCACCCCCCAAACCTGTCACCCAAAAGCATGCTGAGGAGCTCATCACAACTTTCAAGTATTTTTATCTGAAAGGTGACTGCAGGCAGCACTCTTCCTTCTGGGTCCAAGAGCAGTTCAGGATGCTCGGGAAGCCCTCAAGGCTCAGGGACAGATGTTGACATGCACCCAGCCAGAGCTGGGAGGACAGGTCCTCAGCCCAGCCCAAGACACAGGGCAAATGCTGTTTTAAACCCACTGCACTGATCTGTAAAACCTGGTTTTAGCATATTTCTGAACAAATAATTTGACATATTTCTCAAAAGAACCTCACTTTACAAAATCACCAGAAAGCCACTTATGAAAGAAAACATTAAAATTTAAAATCTACCTGTAAAAACACTACCAACTAGAAAAGCTGTGATCAAGTGCAGGCTCACGCACAAGATGAGTCACTGCTGAGAGGAGGCGCCCTTCCGGGACCACGGCGTCGGCGATAGGGGCAGAGCTGACAGGCCTGGGCCTGCAGAGGGAGCTCTGGAGGGTGCAGCCCTCAGGTGGATTGATGGGTTCTGGGAGACCTGGTACTCCCAGGAAGCTGAGGAAAGTGGACCAGAAGCACAGTGCCACCAGCTCGCTATGAGCTCAGGACAAGGACAAGGGACATGACAGGGTGAGGACCAGAAGGGAGAACTGGGGGTGGCTGGGCTGCTTCCTTCCTCGGGGCCACGCTGGAGAGCTTATTTTAGAGCCTCAATTTCCTGGTTTCCATTGTTCCCATTGTGTAAGCTGGGGGGGGGGGGGCGCTCCTGGACCAGCTCACAGAGCTCCAGGCAGTGGAGGTAGGACCAAGGCTCCCTCCACCCTGCAAAGGTTGGGTGATGCCAGTGTGACATCTCCAGGTTGTACCTGTGCTCTGCCCTAATGTGTGAGGTCCAATGGCTTACCTGTAGGAACAGAAGCCTTTCACTTAGAGAATCTTTGTGTCTTTATTTAAGGGAAGAGCTACGCTATGAGCAGCCTCCTTGGCTCTGTGCACCTTGTCGCAGTGTTTTGGGGTATTCCCTAACTCTGTGAAGACATTGTGTTCCTGTGTCCCAGTGCTGCCTGTGTGGGTCATCATGTGGCCACATCATGCAGACGAGATGCAGCCATCTGTAGATCCAACAGGGGCAGGGCTGCCAGGAGGGCTCTGAAGGAAAACTAGAAGAACTCAGCATCCAGATGAAGATTTGCTCCTCCCAAGTGTCACTTGAAGATTAAAGTCCCAGGCGTAACAGTACAAAAGGTAGAAAACATGTAAAATTTCTCCTGCCATGTTCATGTTAGAGTCTTCCTCAACCACCAGCTGTGACAGAGTGGAGTGAATGCAGGCAAAGAGACCCTGCCCCCACCCCAGCTGGGGACACTGTGGTGAGGACCAGGAAGCCAGAGAACATCAGCTGTATGGCTTTAGCACCGGGCCCCCCTCAGAAGCAGTCCCAGGCCAACCCCACCATACCCTTCTCCCAGAAATTCAGGAAGAGAGAATTGATCTCTAGGGTCCTGTAAGCTGTTCTGAGTAAATAAAGTAGAGCCGTTTTCTCTTATTAAAATAAAGCACTGATGCTTGGGGGCAACCCCGGGAACTCAACCGGGCCCACAGGAGCACCTTGTTCGGGCAGAACCTGGCAGTCTGCAGGGGCAACTCCGTGAACTGGTTGGTCTGGGTGCCCGGGAGCACCTCTCTGGGGCACAGCTGGGCAGTGCTCAGGGGCAACCCCGAGAACTCAACCAGGTCCTTGGGAGTGCCTTGCAGGGGCAGAGCCCAGCGGTCTGTGGAGTCGACCCTGTGGACTTGACCGGACCCCTGGGAGCGCCTTGTTGAGATGGGGCCCGGTGGTCCGCTGGGGGCCAACCCACAGACTGGATTAGACCCCCGAGGGCCTCGAAGGCTTATCAATCAGTTATGACCATAGTGTATTTGGTTCTCTGCCTATGTATCATGTTTGAGGATGGGTGCTTTTCCACCTAGTGCCATAGTAATTTGAGTGCACCCATGTTTGTTACAGCATAATTTAAAGTAGCCATGTGCCTTCCAATGTGAGAGCCCGAGAGAGTAAATAAACCAAAAAGTACAGTTACTGTCAGAGGGAAGATGACTGATTGGGTGGGAGAACAATGGAGATGCGGGTGGAGAAAACTGATTAATCAAACATGCCATCATTTGTATAACTGAGTAACAACAGTGAAGACGTCATTTTGTAATACAGCACTCAGTTTTAATTCTCCAATATTTGCTCTGTAATTGTTTCCTTTATTATTTATGCATTATACTGATTTATAACTGAGTAAGAAATGTGAAGATAACACTATGTAATACAACAGCCATTGTTAATCCCCTACTATCTTCTGTATAATTGTGTATTTCCTTCATTGTTTTTGAGATAACTGAGTAACAAATATGAAGATGATATGTAAAACAGCATTCATTGTCAATCTCCTACTACCTTCCCCATAATTTGTGTATTTCCTTATTGTTTTTGTGTTATTCGAGTTTATATTCTTTTATCTTTAAAATTAAAAAAAAGCACTGATGTTTAAATTGGAAATGACTTAATTTTGCAAAAGATTAAAACAGTAACAACCCAAAGCAATGTGGAAGAGAGGGGAGCAGATGGGCATAAAAAACTGTCCGGTCCACATAGAAACCAGTGGATAACAGGCGCTCCTGTTCATGCTGAGGAACGAGCTGTGTGGATTAGGACCACAGTTCATGCCAAAGGGAGCTGTCACCATGACCCTATGCTGTGTTCTAATGCGATCAGGGCCACGATGGTGATCGGGCCACGGGTTCCACCTCCCAAGTAAAAACCCTCCCAGATATGCTTTTCTGTCTCTGCACCAGGCAGGCAAAGCAGCTCTCAGGAAATGCAGGGCTGTGAGCAGAGTAGAAAGCAAGAATGACCTGGAAATAAATGCCAAAAATGAGTTCACCCTGATGGTAGAGGTCAGCACCGGTCACCTGGGGTGTGGCAAACCCTGGTGACTGTCACAATACTGGTGATGTCACATGAGAGCAGACAGGAAGACATCGGATAGGTGCTGGCACCTACCTGCTCACTGGAGACAAGTGGCACACTGTCAGGGATCCTGTCAACCAGCTGATTGCACCCTGGGTAGGGGAATATTCACACCATAGGAACCGGCAATGCTCGGATGGGGGCTCTTCTCACCCCCCCCCAAGGCAGCTGTCATTCACACCACTGTCTACTTGCAATCTGCAAACCGTATCTCAAAAAAGGATGTCACTGGCGGCTGGGAGTCGGGGGATGGGAGCAGGGAAAGACTTATTTTGAAAAAGTATTAAAATAAGCAGCAAGTGTAGATTGCAATGTTAAAAACACAGTTTTCCTCAGAGTGTAAGGATGTTTAGCACCAGGAGACACATCCTGAAGTTCACTGTGTTAACAGACCACAGCAGGGACCATGGTCGCCCCAGGAGGAGCAGGAAGTTCTATGCTGTTCATGGCAAAGGCGATCTAGGAAGAGGAGGCTGATCACCAGAACAGATGAAAAGTGCAGGACAATGGCAGTGTCACAGCGTGGGCGTGGTGCGCAGGTCAGAGGTAAGCGGTGCTGCTCGCCACCGCGCCTGTCCCCAGGGGGTGTCCCCAGGGTGTTAGTGAGGGTGGAGCAGCCAGGTCAGAAAGAGGCCCTGTGCTCACAATGGGACCCCCATCCGGGGCCCTGGGAACGAGGGCAAGCTGTGGACATGACCTGCACAGTAGACCAGCACCTCCCCTCAAGGACAGCGCTAGTAGAGGACCAGGAAGCCATCAGCATGCGGAGGTAGTGAACATCTCATGTTGCCCCAAAACTGATTCCCACAGATCTATCAGCTAACTCCAAACTCCAGGAGAAAGTCAGGGAGAGGAGAATTTGGATGGGCAGAGAGGCTGTTCCCCAAAGGGACTCAAAACTCAAGACGCAAAGGAAAAGATTAAGCCTCTGGGCCACCTAAAAACTAAACTTCTTTGGGAAAAAAAAAAAAAAAGAAAAAGAAAGAAACCAAATCCAAAGACCAAGGGACTGAGACTGACCCAGGAAACCAGCCGGACACATCTGTACAGAGGGGAGGAGGTCAGAGGCTGGAGGCTGGACAGCGCCACGGTGCTCTGGTCAGTCAGGGATCCCTGGGGGAAGTACCCTGTGCAGACTGCAGAGGCAGGCAGGTCTCCAGGGAGCTCAAGGAGGGCTCCACCAACAGTGTTCAGAGCCCTCCGTCCAGTCAGCAGATGCCAGGGCTCCCCAGTGGCCACCTCTTCTCTGGGTGTCTCCTTGTGCTCTACTGCGCTTTCCACACTTTCTATTCTGAAATTTCAGACTCACGGGCAGTTGGGAAGAGCACGGAGCCTCCTGCACACCCTCGACCTGGGCTAAGAAAGGCACAGGCTCCTGAGAGGCCAGCACTGGCGGCTGATGGACAAGGAAGAAGGCCCTGGCTGCCGCTGCCCCCATCCGCCTCATCCACTCTGAGCTGGAGTCATCTCCACTCATTCCCGCCCAGGCTGTGCCCCAGCTGCTGGGCTCTCCCTGTCCCCTCCTGATGAGGCTGTGTGAGAACACCAGGGCCACACTGGGCACAGCTTGGCCCCACTGCCTGGGGCCTCCACTTGAAAGTTACTGCTTTTCCCTCTTTAATAAATAAGCAGCTTGGGGCCAAGGGGCTGAGATGAGGGAGTCTCTTGTTTCTCCTCCACTTTCACCCCACAATCTTCGCACCTCTGGCGGGGAGACAGCACCCTGGGACCCCTGAGCAGGGCCTCAGGCATCTGTGGGCAGTGAGCCACTGTGCCCCGCCTGTTTATTTTCTGCTGCTGAGCTGCCTGTTTATGCCAGCAGCGGGTTGGTCGGTCCCTGCCCCGCCCTGCAGGTGCCACTGTTCCTGCCTTTCACCTCCCTGCCTCAGGCATCGGGGCTCTCTGCACTCCTACCCTCCCTGCGCGGTCCTCCGCCCCGCTGTCTCGCTGCTCTGCTGTGCTGTGGCTCCCAGGCCCCCCCAGGACAAAGCAGGCAATGCGTCCATGTGCCCACAAGGGTCTGCTTTCACTTCTGTGTCGCTGCACACGCATGGGCACACGGACACTGGACTCCCCCAGCACCACCCTCGTGGCTTCCTCCTGGGCAGGGTGAGGCCTGGCTCTCTCTGTCCAAAGCAGACCTATGTGCAACCATGGATGCTCAGGGCAGCTTCCTGGGACTGAGCCTCGGCCCCTGGAACACACCCATCGCCAGAGCCCACAGCAACCAGCATTCTGCTTTCTTGAGGACGCGTCCTTCCATCTTGGCCCCTCTGCAGTGGCTACGATGCTTTGCTCTGTACAGCCATGTGTGTTTCTGTCTGTCCAGCAGTCATCTCACATCTCAGCTGGTGTCAGTGTTTCTGTGAGTCTGGGAGGTGTCTGTGGCTCAGGAGGCAGGCAGTTCTAGCAGTGGCCTCAGCGAAGCACAGCACCCCACCCTGCCAAGAGGCGCCCTGTCCTTGGCCCTCCACGCTCTGTGGGGACTGTGCTCCTTTGCCTACCTCTCCTCGCTTAAGCGTGCACATGGTGTGCATGCCTCCAATGAAGGCAACACACCAGGTACGCTCCAGCACTACCCCACGCCCACCCAGCACACCAGAAATGGCTGGGCGCCAATCCACAGAGACAGTGGATCCTCATTGCAAGGCCCACGCCACCCTCTGCTGCATCTGAAAGCCAGGTTGTGCCACACGCACACTCACCTGGCCTTGCCTCGTTGGAGGTGTGACTTCAGCTAGATGCCACAAGGTGGGAACCCTGAGGCCCAGAGGTCAGCACAGATGTGGTCCCACGAGCTCATGGAAGTTTCTAGTGTGCCCAGCCAAACTGCATCAGTTTCCTCTTCTGATGAATGGGGAAAAATGAAATACCATGAAGACGCTGCTCTGGGAGAGCAGGTTCCAGACACAAGGCAGCCTCTGCTCAACACGGTGGCCAACACACTAACCCTGGAACCATGGCACACACACAGGCAGACCTCAGCAGGAGCCCTTCAGAACCAAACAAGCAGTCTTCCCTGGTATTATCAGCTCTGGAGAGATGTTTCTGTCTTAAACCCCATCTCCCCATTTCAAAGCTCCTACGCATCCCGGGAATCTACCTGAGAGAAATGAAAATACACTACTGTGGTCTATATCCAAATGTCTCCCATAGCCTCATGCGCACAGAGGTGGGGCTCTGGGAGGTGACAGGGACACAGGGACACAGAGGCACAGGGCCCAAGAATGGCCAAGGAGGCAACTCCAGCTGGAGGTCTTCCTGGGAGCGCGTCCAAATGCCAGCCCAGACGTTAGGCAAGTGCATCTTCTTCACAGGGTTCCAGTGGCAGTAAAATTCTAGGTTGGGGTCTCGGAGTCTAGGCAGCAGCGGCTCTGAGATGCCAGGGTTCACTCTTGCAAAGCCCACATCTCAACCCCCAAACCAGCTTCAACCTGCAGCAAATGCTGCCTGGATTCCTGCTTTGCCACTACTTTCTTAGTACTGGAAATGTGAACAAAAATGTTATTGCACAAAGCTCTTGGAAAAGTTTGGATAGATTTTTAATGAAAAATTCTCTATGTATTATGAAAGAAAAGATAATCCCCTCAAGAATTCCACAAAAGAACACTCTACTTAACCAAAGCAAACTGCAACCCTGACACAAAGCCGGCTGATCCGAGGCAGGTAACAGCTCATGTTATATCATTTCAGGGAGCTGCCCACTCTGAGGCACCCAGTTCCAAAATCAACAAGACTGATGCACATGCATTTGATATGAGAGTTTCACTCCCATCTAAGCAGCACAAGCCGACATGGAAATCACTATACCCCAATGGTAGCCCAAGGACGCTACCTCCTGACCAGCTTCACACCTGGCCGAGGGATACACAGGTCAATACTAAGTCTCTAGCACCCTTCATGCAGGGTTGGAGTCATGTATGGCGCCCCCCAGCATCTCTGGAACCCTTTTCCTCTCTGGGGACTCCTCAGAGACTCGCACCTGCTCCTCGGGAGAGAAATGAGAATTCCATCTCACTCTCATACTGCCAGGCTCCGTGCCAATGCTACAGGGGTGGAATCCACTCCTAAAAAGGAAAGGTGCTCCAGCAAAAGGCCTCAGGGGCCCCGTAGCAGTGGTACCTGGTTGGGGGATAAGGCTCTGGGACAACCAGGTAGGAAGCCCTCAGATATCCTTGTATAAGCCCTTTTCTCAAGGAAACCAGCTCGCCTTGAGCAGGTAGGCAGCCCCAGCTTCTCACACCAGGCTGAACTGTCATCCATGAGGGAAGAAGTTGAGTTGTAACCACCTCTGCTTCTAACCTGGAAATGTTAAAACCAAGAGGAGCAGCCCGTCTTCTTTAGTTACATCAACTCCAGGCCTGCAGGCCTGGTCAAGCCAGATAGCAGACACGTGGGCCAGTCTCCCCGAGCACCTAAGAGAGCAGAGAGGAGCAACTCTAGCCCCAGGGCCCACACTTGCCTAACTCTACCCTAGAGCCTGCCCCAATCCTGTGTGAACCCTAAATCCCCTCCCTCCTCCACCTCTTAGCAAAGCCACAGAGCTGGGGTAGGTGACAGGACACCAGGCAGGATGGTGTGGCTGCTCCTGCACCCACAATCATCAGTGGGCTGCACAGCCAGCACTGGCCACACCCTGGTGCCCAGCCCAGAGCCTCTAGCGCAGATGTGGCACTCCTCCTGCGAGAGCCGGGCTCCGTATGCGTCCTAGGAGCTGTGCCCTCCAGAGCAGCGCTGACCCAGCCCGGCTCCCTGACTTCGGGGCTCTCTCCTGTCTGCTCCTCTCCCACACAGCTGGTAAGCTGCACTGCCTCTGATTTTTAATTCCTTCAAGCCTCCACAGTTGAATCAAGTATCTTTTCCACCCTGTTGGCTGCTTTTTCCTGAAACCTCTCAGAATTATTCAAAGCGCCCTCATCTTTGCCAGCAAGTGCAATCCTAACCCTAACCTCCCGGCCAGGCTCATCACAGAGGGGACCGCCACAACCACACCCATCCCACAGGTGCAGAAGGAGGCTGGTGGGACTGGGTGAGTTTTTGCAGGATGGGAGCTCCCGGTTTTAACAGATTAATTTACTGTTTTGTACTTCATGGTTTTATAACAATTTTAAATGTTTTGTAAATGTTTCTGTTCTACGAAGAAAAGCAAGGAAGTCTGGAGATAACACAGACATATGGGGCATAAATATATGACTGATTCACCGTGAACGGTGGGAAGCGGGGGGCAGAGTGGCAAGGAGAAACACACGTGCGTCTGCAGAGGCAGAGGAGTGCTCCATGCACACAGGCCCCATGCTCACCACCCACAGAAGCAGGGCATCCCCTCACTCAGTGAGGGTTCACAGTGCTCAGAGCCGCCAGTGTGGATCCAGAGTCACCCTGCCCTCCAGAGGCTCCCACTCTGCTGGGCAGAGCACAGAGAGAAAGGGCATGGGGGACAGAGATCGCCAGGCGGTGGGCATGAGACAGGCAAGGGACTGTGGAGGGGGCTGGCCCAGTGCTGAGGGCAGCAGCAGCCACAGCCAAGATGGGTGTGGGCAGCAGGGGAGAGGACGGGGAAGGCTGAGACGGGCACCAACTGGCAGACCCTCAGGACAGTGAGGTGACGGGCACACTAAAGGCTGGGCTGGGCTTCGCAGACTGCAGAACCTAGTATGAAAGGAAGATGCAGCCACAAGAGGGGCTCCCCATCAACGACAGGACCGTGGCAGAGGCCACAGAGCAGTGGCCTCCTGAGACTACCACAGGGTCAAATAAGGGTAAACTCAGCTCAGTGCCTAATGACTGAGCTAAGTATTACCCAGCTTTCTCGGGAATTGCTGAGCCTCTCGGAGGTGGTCTGTGGAGGGCCTGTAAGACCTTCCACCAGATTGTCAGAACTGCGCCAGGAGGACCCAGACAAGTGCCCGTCCAGGGCCTAGTGGAAGCTTCCACGCATGGGCCACTGTGTCACGAACTGTCAGACTCTGGAGTACATGCGGTCATCCTGCAGGTCACACCCCAGTGCCTGACCTGGCTTCAGCGACCTCTGTGCCAAAGACTCCGCCCCAGCCCTCACCCTCCAAGTCAGCCATCAGATGCTGGGTCCACGGCCCACCTGGCCCTGCAACAGGATGAGAGGGTCATCTGCACATGTGCAAGTGTCTGTCCACTTTCTGGCTGCCGTTAGTCTTCCCTAAAGCAGGAAGTAGCCACAGGAAGTAGCTTTTCTTGCCTGAGGCGGTGGTGGAGTCTCCAGTCTCCCACCTTGCTCTGCCCTCATGTCTGAGAGCAGCTCCACTTCAGCCAGGAGAAGAGCCACCCCAGCGGCCCAGAGGCTCTGAAAGGAGGCCCTGCAGGGCCCCACCTGGTCCGTGAGCAACTGTGCCAGCAATGAAGTCTCTCTCCAGAGCTCTCGGGACAGGGCTGGGACAAGGAGCTGAGCACCTGGAGGCTCGCGCAGCAGGGAGAGCTCTGCCTAGCCTGGGCGGGAGGAGCACACAGCTCTTCTGCCAGGTGGGGGCTGGGCTCGGCCCCTCCACACTGCACCCTGTGTGTCCTCCATCCGGCCACTTAGCGCCCCCTTTCTGTGTCCTCTGCCTGAAGTCAGCAAACACAGCAAGTGGCTACCTGGGTTCTGGGGGCCCAAGCAGGGGTGATAGGAACCCCAAACTTGCAACTGGGTCTGAACCAGGGCTGTCTTGGGGACAGAGCCTCAGACTGTGGGGCCTGTGTGTCAAGAGAGAACATCAGACTGGAGCTGGCTCAGGGGTTGCCATGCTGGTGGCCCCTTTAGAGCTGCTTGGTTTTTTTTTGTTTTTTTTTTTCCGGGACCGGGGATCGAACTCAGGGCCCTAGTGCTCAGCGGCAAGCACTTAGCCCACTGAGCTGTACCTCCAGCCCTAGAGCTGCTTGTTTGCAGGGACAAATCCCACCACCTCTGGGGCCAAAGTGACGGAACTGTTGTGGACAGTGGAGAAGCTGAGCCAGCATGTCCCCCACAGTCCCGTACTTCCCACATCTCCCTTACCAGCAAAGCAACCCCACAGCTCACTCCCACTGCCACCACCTTGGCCCCTGCCCTCCTCCATCCCTGTGTAAAGGGCCTCTCCAGCCTCCGCCAGGGCAGTGTGGCTCCTCCTGACATCACCCTCCCGGGGGTGCACCAGACTGTGGACACCACGCCTTATGCAGGGCCACCCTCCACTTCGCCCCTCAGCCTCCCTATAGAAAGCACTTTCCAGGTACAGGGTCTGCTCGGGCTCCCCACAGGGAATGCTCACCCCAAGAGGCAGCCCCTCCCCTGTCCCTGGGTTCCCAAAGGTCACACACAGAACAGGCTGCTGGTAGAACCCAGCCTGAGCGGAGGTTAGTGCCCTGAGCACAGGGAAGAACTGGGCACCTCAAAACTCCAGACCCAAAGCATTCAACAGCCACAAACCACCCAAACCCAGACTCACTCAGGTAAGAGATGCTACTGTCTGAAGGCTGTGTGGAGCACAATCTGCAGGCCAAGGCCACCACGCCTGCCTCCTCCTCGGGCCTCTGGCCCTCCAGGCAGAGCTGGGCCAGGTAGATGAGGGTGCCAACCTCTCCTCACGCTCAGGACGCCTTCAGAAAGACAGGAATTAATAAGCAGTATTCCCTGCGCAGTCAGCTGGTGAGACGCTGGACCCTCGCTCCCAGGCACACTTCCCAGCCACCTGGGCTGAGCACTAAGTCATATTTTGTTTTCTGTCCCCCCCTAAAAGGCTGGTACAAAATGATTGTCCCCCCTTAAAAGGCTGGTACAAAATGCTTTCAAGTGAAGTGAGGCCTCCGCTCTGAGCCTCTTTCCCCTTCCTGCCCTGGGCCTTCCTGACTGTCACTCTCTGCTCAGGAATGTGCACACACTTGCCGGCCACGACTCCCTCAGCTGTCCCCTCAGGACAGCATTCCCAAGGGTCTGACGTCCCCACTACCACTGCCCGAAGCCTGCCCCTCCTCAAGCCCAAGGGGAGACACTCCACCCTTCCGCATGCTGGACTCCTGGTCAACAGGCCTCCCACCCCTTCTCCTCCAGCAGACCCTGTCCACAGCAGACCCCTTGCCAAAGTCCCCATGTATCCTCACCATCTGTCCTCTGCCCAGCTCTGGCCTCAGACACCAGCCAGACGCAAGATTGCAGATTTACATATCTGGCCCAGTGTCTTCTCGAAACTGACCTTGAGTCTCTGTGTGTCCAAACATCTCCTCGCAGATGACTAATCATAAAAATAATAAAGCGAAGCAAACCTCCCTAACCCTGGTAGTCAGGTACTATTTTAGGCATCCTGCTTTAACTCAGTTTATCAACTCCACAATGCTGCGAGACACAAGTTTTCACTGCTCAACCGACCTGTGGACAGAGGACACAGGTGCAGGGCCACCATGCAGTGCCGCGGTCATGTGCCCAGTAAGTGGGGACCGCAGCCTTGAGCCCACACCCCAGGCTGTGGAGGGAACCTCTGAGGCCACCGTGCAGGCAGTCCCAGGCTCCCCTGACCAAACCCTAAACCCCTGCCCTTCCCAACCTCCCCACCCTCTGCATCAGCATCGACCCCAGGCAAAGGCTGACTCAGAAGAATCAGATCCCAAAGGTGAGGGAAGGTCACAATGACTCCATCCCATTCCAATCTTCCCTGTTTTATAAAAATGCAAGTGACGTAATCTGAAAAGTCTGTGCTCAAAGCCTGAGCTCCTTTCCTAAGGACAAACGAATGGTACCGTGAGTGACGCAAAAGCACAGTGTTGCCCTCTCACTGGAAACAGTTTCCTTTTGTCAGTAGACAAAAAAATACCTGTACAGCTTACAAACGCTGGCACCGTGCATGTGCTGGAACACAGTAAGGAACCTGATCTCACACCTCTACCCAGCGAGGCCCTGCATGGTCATCCAGAGTGGTCACCTGGGTCCAGAGGCCTCTCACTGACCTGCCTGGCTTCCTGCCACAGAGTGGAGGGGGGAAGAGCTCGCTGCTGGGAGGAGGGAAGAGCACAACCCCCCAATACACCCTTCACTGTGTGACCCGGGATAAGATGGTCTACCTCTCTGTGTAAGGTGTCCCTGCCTGTAACTGGGCACTCATGCAGTAAACCCACCTTCTGGGCTGTCCTGAGAAGTAAATGAACAGATGCACATAAAGCATTTAAACTGGCCGGGCACCTCACACACTCCTGACAACCTAAATGCTGAGGGAGCACTCCCAAAGAGACATCTAC
This sequence comes from Dinomys branickii, assembly GCA_004027595.1. Lineage (NCBI taxonomy): Eukaryota > Metazoa > Chordata > Mammalia > Rodentia > Dinomyidae > Dinomys > Dinomys branickii. The sequence continues at coordinate 91,155 of PVLD010001012.1, read as the reverse complement.
GGCACCCTTCCCGCGTTCAAACCCTAAAAGGAAGCGGGGAGACAGCAGGCAGCCTCATGGGGCTGCCATCACCCTGGGGTTACGTCTAAAGCCCTCACACAGCCTAAGTGCTCTGGGAGAGGCAGTCCTCCCCACTTCTCAGCCTCCCTGGCCTCTGGGGCCTCCGTGGTGGACAGCGCTGCGCACGGGTCTCCAGCGCCTCCTCTACAGAAGGCTCCCACGGTGCCCCACACCACCTGCTGGCCTCCTCCACTGCTTTATTGGCCTCTGGGGCCTCAGGGTCCCATTCACAGGCCTGGGCCCCCATGGAGTGAACCCCACAGGCAGGAACTGCCCACCCCCATTAGGCACAACCCACAGCTCAGCACCTAGAACAGCACCTGGCTTACCAGAACCAGAGGAAGAGAGAGACGAGACCAGCCCTGGACCCCACTGGCCTGGAGCAGGCAGTGTCCCCACAGTGCTTCACCACCGGCTCCCTGCACGGCCCTTCCTTTCATCTTAATCTTAACTCCATCAAACCTGAAACCAGTCATTAGCGTCTTCCCGGAACAGCTTACCAGCACTTGCGTGAGCACCAAGCAGCATTAACCAAATTGTAAAGAAGAAAACACAAGCAGTTAGAGCTAGATGTCAGTGGCTCTGGGCCTGTGAGGTCAGCGATGGTGCAAAACTACACCCAGAGTCAGCGTGGATGCCGGGGCTGGCTCCTCATCCTCCCTGCCCACACCCCTGAGAAGCATCACCATTTAAAGTGCCATAATAATTACAGGCAAAAAAACCTAAAATCTTACTGAGAGAAATACTACATAGGTGAAATACTCCTTACTGAAATAGTCTAAAATAAATTCTACCTGTTCAAGAACACCAGCAAGGAAGGAAAAAGTTCAAACATCCCACAACTCAGGACAGACAAGCAAGGAAGAAACTGGCACGATGCTATGTGCAGCATGAAGGGAACTACTCACGGTTTGCTTTCCTACTTCACATATCGTGAACTTCTTAACAGAAACCCATCAAGTTTCCCAAGACAACTGGACCACTCTAACTTCCTTGCTTCATAATAAGCTCGATTACTTTTAGGTTTTTTTTGGTTTTGTTTTGTTTTTTTACAGGCCAGTAAATGTATAACCTCACTGATTAACTACCGGTGAGTGGGTGTTTTCTAACTACCTCCTATCTATTTAAATAACACACTTCGGTCCTATGTACTGACAGCTAATCATAGAGTTCAAGGGAATAAAACGCAGTTCTTAACTAAGACTTACAGTTAAGTGATTTCAATAATAAACAGTTATGACAAGGTCTTGCCCGCACCCATGCATGAGAATATGCTGTGCAGCACTGTTAAGGAGAAAGCCATGTCCAAGCGTGTCTGCAATGCATAGGCTACCGCGGGATCGACTGCCAGCAGCAGCTGGAGGGCCTGGGCCCAAGGTGTGGTGAGCCAGGTAGGAATGAAGTTGTCCGTATTTGTGTCCTTTTTAATATACTTTGTGCCTGCTCATTTTTTTAAGTCTATAAGCAAACTTTTTATAATTTTATAACTAAAGTTGGATTTTTCTTTTAAAAATTGAATGCTACAAAGTGACAAAAAAAAAAAAAAAAACCTGCCCATGGCGTTCTGAACCCTGCACATTGGACCACTGCGTTCCAAGGAAGGACCTAGCACATGACCAGCCATGCAGCAGTCCTCATCAAGTAAGTGCAGCCAGCCTCAGTCTATTCACAGGCAAAGGTAAGTTTAAAGCATTTTCCTCTTCCAAATATCTCAGAACAGTCCAGGTGGTTCACGTGCACACGAAATACACATGTCCGTGCATGAGACGTGAGCTGCCAGGAAGCCAGGGTGTGCTCTGCGGACAGGGCTATGGCATGGCAGCTGATCCTCCCGCCTGGGCCTCCCGAGCAGATGGCAGAGACACATGTGTCATCGGCTTCTCAGCGATGTCCTTTCTGTCCACCACTGTCCCTGCAGAAAGGCCGCCTTTTCCTTCCAGCCAGAGCCTCAAACTCCACAGCCACGAGGAGGCTGAATGCACCTGGTCGGTTCCCAGGAGCCCTGACATCCAACAGACACTGCTCCTGGACAATGCATTCCTTTGAGATGCTTGAGCTCACCCCCACCTTATCGCGACCACAGTGCCCCGCTGGCTGGCATGTCTCCTCCAATATTTATCAAGCCCCGCTGTGGGCGTCCATGCATAGATCCTGCCTGCCCTCTGGCAACCCTGCACCGGGGACGGTTCGTTCTCTCAGGCCGGGAAAGGTTGTACCAGTCGACCTTTCCCTCCAGCAAACCGCAGCAAGCACGAAGGGTAAGGCTATCCTAGCCCCAAGAAAAGGCAGCAAGCAGGAGGGTAAAGCCATCTCGGGCCCAAGAAAAGCCGGGATATGAGACAGCTCCTTCTCCACAGCCCCAAACTGCTCTCTAAATAGCGGGCGTGTAGAGCTGCAGCTCGGGTGGCACCTTCCACAGCGACACAGCCACAGCAAAGCACAGGGGATCGGGAAGGGTTACACGCACATTTCAATATAAAACTACCCGTCCATCATCGGGTTAGGGCGCTACGAGTACAGACGCAAGTTTGGCATCAGGACCACTTTCTCGTCGCACTTCCTAAATGGCACGCAGCGGTGGCCTTCATGGGAAGGGACCACCAAGACCTGCTGGCAAACACACCACCGCCAACCAGACGCCGGGGCGGGCTCTCACGCCAAACCCCGCCAGACTCACGTCAGGTTCCTCTCCAGGCAAGGGCCCCGCACGGCCGCGTCCCCGGCCCATCTGACGCGTCCCTCGCGCACCGCCACCACGCAGTCATCCTTCTGCAGCCCGCGCGAGCGCGTCACCGCACCCGGCCCACCGCCCGGATGGCACCGTGGGGACCTCCGGCCCGGCCGTCGCCACACCGCGTCCAGCGCGGACCCTGCGCCCAGGAGGGACGCGGGCGTGCGGGTCCAGGAGGCACCGGATCCCTCCCAGGAGCGCAACGTCCTCTTCCCAGGAGCCCAACGTCCTCTCCCCGGGTCGCAGCCTGTCCTGGGGACACAGTCGCCTATTCCTGGGCGCACCGCCCTTCCCGGGTCTCCAACCCGGGCCGCAGCTTCACCCCAGGGGCACAAGCTCTCCTCCTCGGCCCAGGGAACCCTACGCGGGCGCAGCCTCTCCTCTGGAGGGTGCATCTCTTCTACCTGGCCTCAGTTTCTCTCGCACGGCCGCAGCTCTGCTTCCCCGGCGCGCTCTCCCAGGCACTGCGCTCCCACGCGGATGCGGACCAGCCCGGGCGCAGCCTCCTCCTCGCCGCTACCGGGCGCCGCCACTCTCGGGGCCAGGTCTATGAGAGCAAGCCCGCGGCCTCGCTGCCCGTCCGGGCCCCGCCGCGCGCCGCCGCCTTACCTCGGCTCCGCGTCCGCGTCCCAGTCTGCCCGCTGCGCGTTGCGGATCGGCGCCCGGGCCGGCTCGCGCCCCCGGCTCGCCCTCGGCCCCACCGCGGCTCCGCCCCTCGCTGTCCCGCCCCGTCCCGCCCGCCGCCACCGCGTGAGCGCGCACGCTGGGGGAGGAGCCGGCGCCTGCACGCCGGCGTGCACGCCACCGCTCGCAGCCGTGGGCACCGGGACCACTTGCGGCGCGGAGCTGTGGGCCCTGGAGCAGGTGCGGTGGCGGCGCAGCTCAGGCCTCGCGGGTGACCCGGGCACGGAGGAGAGAGGCCGGCGCGATGCGTCGGTTCCTCAGACCATGGAGACGCAGCCCTGGCTACTGCTTTCCGAGTGAGCGGGCGTCGGGCGGCTCGCCCTGCACAGCGCACACCCCATCAGCCCGCGCCCCACGCCTTGCCTGGAGGCTGCCCTGCTTTCTGGCTCCCGCCTGCGGAGACCTGAGTCCAGGTGGCTGACCGGCCGCGACCATCCTCCCGCACGCAGCGGCCTGCGGGCCGGGCTGGACGGGGGCCCTGGCCTCCGGACGCCCCTGGCCTGGGGACCGTTGGGCAGCATCTGGCCCCGAGCTCGCCCTGTGTGCAGGGTGCTGCCAGACGGAGGTGGGGCCGAATGCCGCCGGGGAGGCTCCCGAATCCCCAGCCTCAGGAGTGTCCTGGGAGTTGCTCTGATGTCATCTGAGTCCTAAACTGGGCGCAGAGCGAGCTGCGGTTCTGAACACTCCAGAGGTCGCTTCTCCAGGTTGTGGTTAGAATGCTCGTGGAAGGTAGGAGCGAGTCCAGCCTCCCGAAGTTCAGCGGTGGGTGAGCGGTTTGGTATTCATAAAGTCACTGCAAAGCTTTTTTCAGTCCATATGATAAACCCGTGTTGAGCGCTGTTTATGGGCTTCTCTACTCTGCCTAGAATCACCTGCACAGCTGAGGATGGCCTTGGCCAGAGGCTCAGCGTTTGCAAAGCCCTGCACCCAGCTCAGGCAGTGCTGTGCTCCCCAGGGTGAGCTCAGGTCTGCCGAGCACAGCAGACCAGCGCCAGGTCTCGGACCTTGTGCCACCGCTGGACCAGGTGCTTGCTTTGCGCGAGTCTTAGCCCCATTTCACAGACAAGGAACTAGTAGGGAGAGGGCGAATAGAAAACACCAAAAGCTCACTGGGGCAGCTGCAGAGCTGGGTGTGGGCACTGAGCCGAGCTGCCGTCTGGCAGTGGTGACTCCTAAGGGAGCCCAGGGGCTGCAGACACCTGGGCTCCCGACTTGGCTGGGCCTAGACCCCAGGTCAAGTTCAGGCCCCAACACCTCATGGCCACGCACTAGACCATCCACACACCCTCCCTCCACCTCAGTCCTTGGTTGTGAAATGAGCCGTGGAGGTAGAATACGGGGAAGATGCTGGCGGAGCCCTTGGACCTGGTTGGCACCTCCAGTGCTGGTGAACAGCCAAGCCCCAGAGAGCTGCACCAGTAGGTGGCCCTCAGTGACTCAGGGCAGCTCCACATCTGCATCAGTTCCCAGCAAGGAAGAGAAGCTGTCCCCGGGGCAGCCAGCTGCTGAGCATGCTCTTCACACTACCTCTAGGCTGAACACCAGGCAGTGGCCTATGTGACACGGGGACTTTGGGAGCCTTCACACGCTTCCTCCTTCATAAGCACATGTGGACACAGCCCAGTGTGCCTGTGTCTGTAATAAACCACCCAAAGTTAACGCGCTTCTAGCTATCCTTGCTGGTGAGCCTGTGGGCCAGCAGCCTGTGCAGGGTCCAGCTGGTTTGCGGTGTCAGCTGCCCTCACTGACGCGGGCCAGGGGCAGGGACCGTGGGAGGACAGAGCCAGCAGTTCCCCATTAACAGCTGCCCGGTCAAGGCTGTGTCTCACTGTGGCTGTGCCCTGTCTGCAGGAGTGCGGGTCCCAGGGCAGCCTCTCCAGCCCCTGGCCAAGCACAAGGCATGCGAGAGGGACATAGAAGCGGACAGGAAGGTGCACACTCTGGAGGCTGCCTCCATGGCTGTAGTCTGCCACCAGGAGGGGATTACTTTATACGCCTGTCTCAGCCTGCTGTGCTCTTGGCAGCAGTGCAGGAAGAAGACAGTGGCCCTGGCAGAGACCCCCACACCGCTGCTGCTCAGCCCCTGTGGCTGCTCCTGAGGCCCAAGCCGGGAGCCTGTGCACATCCACCCTGTCACCCCCGTCTCACACTGCCTGCAGAGCCTGCCTTCACCCTCCCTGACCCAGAGAGAAGTCTGCTCCCCTCAGTATGCCGAGGTGGGGGCAGGGCAGTTCTAGTCACCTAGTCCCCAGACATAGAGCGCTGCCAGCTTTTATGGAGCCTGGTGCTTCCGCATGCCCACTTGGGTACCTATGCAGTCGGGTCCATCCAGCGGGGCACCTATCACCACACTGCAGCCATTGCTATCTTCACAGTCAAGGTCAGGCACCCAGAGGCCTGGAGGGGGCCCTGCCCCCACTGAGGTGCTGTCCACCTGCTGGCCTTCAGGGCAAAGAGCAACCTCCAGGCCTGAGTGTCACCTGCAGGTACCTGTCCCACATTTACATGTGGCTCCTGCAGGCTGTGGGACAAGTGCCACATTGTGTCCTGGGAAGCACATGTGGTGCCACACCCTGCCCATGAGAGCCCAGCCAACCCCTCACTGCACAGGGATGTAATGTGTGTGACTGCTGGGAACAGGGTCTACACAGCACCAGAAACCTGTTTAGGCCACTTTTCCATTCAGCTGAATGAGGTGACACAACCACAAAACTAACCCCCTTAAGTAGGGTCACACTGGTGCTGCAAACATGGTACAGGCAGCTCGCACAGACCTGGGGTGCCTTCCCTCTGGGAGACTCAGGTGCACTCAGTGGGGTGGGCCCAAGCTTCATGGGAACTGAGAACAAGAAGGCCCAGGAGGTACGGCCTTGTGCACAGACCGGGCTTCCAGTTAAGGAAATGCACGGGGCTCGCTGGTGTAAGAGCCTCTGGAGTGTCCACTCCCTCTGGACACGATGCATCATGACCTGCTCACAGTGGCTGTCTCGGTGCGCCCTGATTCTGTCTCCTGAATGGCAGCGCGTGCTCCCAGCCTGTCATGCTGATATTGCTGGCTCATGGCTGATGGTCAGGCTCACAGGAGCACATGTTTGGAGCAGGGCATGTGGCTGTCCATCACTGAACACCAGTGACAGCCTAGACTTTGTTCTTTGGAATCCCATCTCTTTGGATCCCATTTCCCAAAATGGGAATCTTTGGAATCCCATTTTTGTGTACAACCAAATTTGTGTCTGCAGTTTGTTTAATTCTGCTCAGTCTATTTGAGAAAAGACAGGCAGTTACTTTTAAATTATAAAGTAGATTATTGATTTATTTCTTAGAGTTAAAAAGAAGCCAGGCATGGTATATACCTGTTAAGCCTACCACTCTGGCAGGCTGAGGCAGGAGGATCATAAGTTTGAGCCCAACTTGGGCAACTTAATGACTTAGTGAGACATTGGCAGTGCCCTGTGTCTAGAGAAGTAAATAAAGTGCTGGAGATGTAGCTCAGGGTGAAGACTGGTTCAATCCCCAGGATCACAGGATAAAAAGAGCAAGAACAGGCTGCTAGTAAGATGTAAGCAGTATGTCATGATGTATTCATTGGTGAAATATTTTTGTCCTCTATTTTCAAAAGCATGACACTAGGATGGCAGAACTAGATGCTGCTGATCCCCAATAACAGCTCACAACTGTGCTCCGCCCAGCTCAGAGGTGCTGCGCTCTCTGCATGCCCTCCATGGAGCCGTGTGACAGCACAGACTGCCATGGCCCTGCGTGCTGTGCACACCAGCCTTTGTGCCCACCTACCTGACCATTCTGGACAGCCAGAGCTGGCCAGAGACAGGCCTGAGTGCTGCATGCTTCAGCCTGATGGTCAGGTAATCTCTCATCCCGGGCCCCACACCCCTACCTGGAAGCCAGCCTGCAGCAAGGACAAGACAGACAAGCAGAGGCCAGAGGTGGGCCTCAGGGCCTCCGGGCCATCGTGGGCATGAGGGGCCACATGACTAAGGTGTCCACCCTCGAGTTGTCCACCATGAAGGGACAGTACCAGGGTACCATGTGGCAGCATGGCTAGCGGGCATTGGAGCTGGGCATTACAACCAGGCTGTGCTACATGGTAGCTGTGGGTCAAGATGGTTCTGTAGCTGGAGAGAGAATTCCCAAGGCAGAGGGAAGAGCACTTCCATCTCAGGAGTGCAGGGAGACACCAGGGGCTGGGAGGTGCTGCATGGTTAAACCTCAGGAGCAGATGGGTCTGTGGCCCAACTGAGGAATGGATTTTACATTGGTAAAGGCTAGGTTGGGGGTAGGAGGCAGGCCTCTGGCCCACAAAGCCTATATATTCCAGCAGCTGGCACCTAACAGAGGCATGCCTGTCCCTAGTAGGCAGGACTGACCTCTGGTTTTTTTTTTTTTTTTCCGGTACCGGGGATCGAACTCAGGACCTTGTGCTTGCCAGGCAAGCACTTATGCCACTGAGCTATACCCCCAGCCCCAAGGACTGACCTCTGGAGGTGCAAGTCAGATCTGCTGTCAGCGAGCACCAGGGAAGAGCGCACCATCAGCATGACTGGTAGGAGCCTCGGTGGCTGAGGCAGGAGCTGAGGCCGGGTACAGGGGTCTTGGGTCGGGGTGACCAGAGGAGCAGAGAGGAGTGGACCCAGTGATACGGCGCTGTGCTGGGGAAGGCAGGACGGTGCTCTCGCAGGTCTGCTTGCATGCATCAGAGGAGGTGTGCTGGCCAGCGCCAAGCACAGAGCCTGTGGGATGCCCAGGTGGCTGTCAGCAGCTGCACACAAAAGCTTGGTTCCAGAGAAGGAACCCGTGCTGGGGATGAATCCCTGAGACCTGTAAAGTGGAGGAGGACACCAGTCACCTAAAGAAAGGGAACCTGGGCCAAGACCTGAAGAACTACAGCCTTAGAGTTGAGCAAGAATGAGAACAAGGTCAGGAGACAGAACCCAGGCAGCAGAAGAGCAACTCCACAAGGGAAGCCTTGTCAGCAAGCAAAGGTGAGGGCGGATGCAGAGTCCACTGGCTTTGACACACAGAATCACAGTGACCTTGGATAATTCAGAAGTGTTGGGGACATTACTGACTGAGAGGAAGCTCCTCCTGTTTCCTGTACTAAACTTTATGTTTTTTTTCTTTTTTATCTTTTGCAGGACTGGATGGGACCCATGGCCTCATGCATGTGAGATAAATGCTGTACCACTGAGCCACACTCCCAATCCCCCCACCCCTTTTAATCTTGAGACAGGGTCTCACAAAGTTGCCGAGGTCAGCCTCACACTGGTCCTCCAGCCTCAGCCTCCCAGGTAGCTGGGATTATAGGTATGCACCACCGCCCCTGGATTATTCACTTTAGTTTTGTGGTTCTGGGAATTGAATCTGGGGTCCCATGCATGCTACGCAGGAGCTCTACCACACAGCCCCCCCCCCCCCGATCCATATACTTCAGATGCTAAGAATGACATGAGGGCCGAGACATGTAAATCCTAAATAAATAATTACAGGACCTGCACAGAACACTTCAGCAAACCATAATCTAGCAGTATATAAAATAACAGCAAGAACATTATGCCCAAGTTTGATTTCCCCAAGAATATCACTTTGAGTTAATGTTTTCAAATATATTAGTTAAATCACCTTATCAAAAGATGAAGAACATCTGTGCAGTCATCTCAATAGTTGCAGCAAAGCTTTTGATAAAATCCAGTGTCACTTGTATTTAGAAAAACAATCTTAGGAAGCTTAGGAGCTTCCTAAACCTAACAAAGAACGTCCACAGGAGCACCTGAAACAAACCCCGTACTTGAAAACTCTCAGCAGAAATGAGTGCAGGGTGGTCGGTCTGTCCTCAGCCATCTGCTGCTCTCAGAGAGCCTGGTCCACAGAGCACAGAACGCAGTGTGAGAGGAAGAAACACATATGGTTCTATATCCAGAACACTGAAGATCTACCGCAGAATTCATAGGTTTAATTGAAATCTAACAGATTGCTGAATGTAAAATTGGCAGATGCACATAAACACACCCCAAAGTGATTCCTATATATGAGCAACAAATATCTAACTTAGAAAACTGATGCTGTATATAGTAGCAATGGAAGTATGAATTAAAAAGAAATAGATGACCTTTACAGAGAAAAGCTATTTTTTAAATTAATGTAAAAATGAAGTACAGACATAACATTCACATGGATAAGAACGCTCCAGTTTCACGAAGCTACTACTTCTCTCCAGGATTACCTACAGAGTCAGTGGAACCCTTAGAAACATCCCAAGAGGGGTTTTTTGGTGCAATTTGGCTGATTCTAAAATATAACGAAACAAAAGACCTAGAATAGCCAAGACACTCCTTAAAATAATAATAAGGCAGTGGATTTGCATGACCAAATATAATGTTAAATTAGAGTAATAAATTCAGTTCTCACCGCCCAAAGGCAGGGGAAATTGACAAATGGAAATAGATACACAGAAACTTGACGAGGCATTGCAGACAGGGAGAAAGGGACACCTTCACTAAGTCATGCTGGGACGTTTGTCCATCTGGGGGGAAATGGAATAGGTATATATATTCCTTATACCCTGCAGCAAAATCACCTTTACATCAGTAAGGAAATTTAAAATTTCAAAATATAGGTATACTGTATATCTTCATGATCTTAGACAAGGAAGGATTCCTCAGGGCGCAGAAGTGCTAACCAGAAAAGATAAGATTGGTAAATCTGACTAGAAATGTAATGGTCAATTCATTAGAAAGAAAAAAATAACTAACTAACTAAATAAATAAATTGTACTCTGCCTGGCCCTCATGGTGTGCCAGGTGCTCCACCTCATCCCTGGAGCTCCGCCCGGCCCCAGAGGCATGCCAGGCGCTCCACCTGGCTCCCAGGGTGTGCCAGGTGCTCCGCCCTGCCCCCAGGACGTCCCTGAAGACTCGCCTAAGCCTATAGATTCAGACGCTCTGACAGAGCCTGGAGGTTCACTGTATAACTCCGCCTACCTGACGGCACCCCACAGCTGTGAGGGTGTGCCAAAGGGTGCTTCTCCACCTCCTGCCATAGCAATTTGTGTACACCCACGTATTATACAGCATATTTAGAAGCAGCCAAGACTCTTCCCAAAGTAAGAGTATGAGGGAATAAATAAACCAAAAGTACAGTTATTACCAATGGGGAGACCACTGACAGGGTGGTAGAACAACGGAGGTGAAGTGGAGAAAATTGATTAATTGAATGAGCCATCATCTATATAACTGAGTAATAAAGATGATGATAACATTATGTAATACAATATCTAGTGGTAACCCCCTACTATTTTCTCTGTAATTTTGTATTCCCTTTACTGTTTTTGTGTTAACAAATGCAAAGACAACACTATGTAATACAGCATCCAGTGATGGTTCCCTACTGTCTCCTGTGTAATTCGGTATTTCCTTTATTGATTTTGTTATAACAAATACAAAGATAACATTATGTTATACAACACCCAGTACCAATTCCCTACTATGTTCTCTATAACTTGGTATTTTCTGTATCGTTTCTGTGTTATTCTGGGTTCTTTTGTCTTAAAAATAAAATTAAAAAAAAAGATTGGTAAATCTGGTCATATTAAAATTGCGACTATTTGTTCAAATATGCAATAAAGTAAAAGTGTGTATAAGAAATAGGGAGATGTTTACAGCACAGTTGTCAGAGGATTTATATCTAGGACATATAAAGAACCACAAATTAATAAGAAAAGGCAAATAGCTTAATTTAAAAAATGGACAAAAGCTATGAAGAGGCATTTCACAGAGGAGGAAACATGACCCTGGGTGTGTGCAGTGCCCAGCCCTGTCAGTTACAGGGCAGTGCAGAGCCCAAACACACCCACCAGAATGATAGAACTTTAAACAATATCAAGAGTTGGAGAGAATGTATATCTCCAAAATTATTAAGTATCACTAGAGTGAAAAAATTTACCATGTCATGAAATTGCATATTCATATACCCTACTGTCCAGGAACATCACTCCTAAGGGTACACCCAGGACAGCACTGCACATGTGGTCCAGAGGTGCACAGTGGCCATGTCACAATACCCAACTGCCAGTTACTGGAGGAAGATGAAATCCTATGTGCACACCGCCAAGTGTGGATGGAGCCACTCAACGGATCAACCAGCAACACCTAACATGGCAAACCTTGGAAATAAAATGTTTACCAAGAGATGTGCTGTCTTCTGGAGACAGAAAACAAGGAAAAACAAGCACCAAAGGGCTTAAACACATAATCATACTATGTGTGTGTCTGTATCAGATGCAGATACAGTGTATACATCTTATGTAAATATATATAACGTCAATATATATCTCATTTGTAAATATATATCTTATATGTAAATATAGAGCATTCATATGAGAAATAAGGAGAGAGAACATTTTCTAGCAAGCTCATAGCAAATAGCAAGTTGAAGGTGGGGATTACCTTTTTTTTTTTTTTTTTTTTTTTTTAAGAGCAGAATATATTTATTCAGAGAAAGAAAGCTTTTGTCCAAGAGAGGGACAGAAGGGGGACCCGAGTGGGTTATCGGGATTACCTTTCTCCAGCAGCAGAGGGAGAGATTCAGAGAATAGTCCCAGCCTTAGAGTGTGTGGTGAAGATAGGACAGGCCATGTACTATGCTTTAGAACTTACATAAACTTCACCCAAACCTTTTGGTAAATCAAGTGGCATATAAGGTATGCTTTAAAATGTAAATTTAAAAAGGAAATAGGCAAGGTGAAAATCAGATGGGATCGTTCCAACCAGACATCCAGGTTGTGAAGCCATGGTCTCAGCATGCAAGCTGTGTCCCCTGGGAGGAGGTGCAGGGGGAGGGCGAACTGCTTGGGAAACAATTTGGAATTGACTTATGGAGATGACAATGAAATGCCTATAGTCCTACCCCTAACCCACACCCTGCCTTGGCCCATCTGGTGTTGGTGTAACACAGTAGTACAGATGGGGTAATTTACAACTAGCTTATTATTCTGGAGTCCAAAGCCCGAAGTCACCAGAAGACTTGGTGTCTGGGAAGGATGCATTCCTCTTGAATGGCTCCTTCCTGTTGTGTCCTCATGTGGTGGAAGGTGATAGTGGGCTACAATAGCCACTACCCTCATGCCACCAGTGCCTTCAAAGGTAACCGGCCCTACTTCTGCCTGCATAGATGAGTTATGCCTCTGCTTACCTTGTCGTAGTGAAATAGAGCATGTATGTTTGTGCCTTGCATCTTCCTCTGAATATTGTGTTTGTGAGATCTACTGTCCTGTGTGTAGGCAGCAATAATTAATACTTTTCATTGCCATATAGTAGTACAACTCATTAGGGCTCCACAATACATTTGTTCATTCTGTTACTGATAAAGGTTTTAGTTGCTTCCTATTTTTTGCTACTATGAAGAGTGATTCTACACCTTCCCTGCACATGTGCCTTCCAGTACACAAGTGTACCTGTTTCTGTTGGGTGTTCATCAGGTCACAGGGGGACACATGCATCCCATTTTCCTAAGCTATGCCAGTTTTTCAGAGTGCAGAACCACTCACACCCTGGGAGTGTTTTTTGTTTTGGCCACTCTGGAAGGTGTGTGGTGCCTCTTGGTGGCTTTAACATACTGCGTGACAGTGAGGGAAGCTGAGCACTGACGTGCTTATTCTCTAATGCACACCCTTTGTGATGAGGGAGAGAAAGAGTTTCCTCCCCCTTCCTCTCCTCCTCCAAATAATTCTCCATATATCCAGATATACAAATCCTTGTCAGGGATGTGTGTCATAAACACCTTCTGCTCTGTGTCTTGCCTTTCCATAACCCTAATGGTGTTTTGATAAACAGGAATTCTTAGTTCCAGAGTGACCTGATTTGTCATTTTTGCTTTATGGTTAGTGCTTCTTGTGCCCTGTCTGGAAAACCCTAGCTACCACATGGTTATAAAGATGTGCTTCTGTTATTTTCCAGAAGGTTTTTGTTTCTGTTACCAAAGTTAGAGGAATTGTTTTCTCTGTATGGGGTGAGGTAGGGGTTGAGATCCCATTTGCTGTTTGTTTTCGGTATGCACTCAGCTAGGACGTCTTACTCAAGTGACCCCACCCCCTGCTGCTTAGCCGTGGCACCTTCGTCATCCCCATCATCCACGTGTGCATGGTGGCCGTGTTCCCCGTGGACTCTTCTGTGAAGGGTCTTGCACTGGTTCTTACGATCTTAATCACTGGAGCTGTATGGCATCTTGTGTTTTAACTCTACAGAGTCATCTTCTAGTTCTGTTCTTCAAATTCTTCAAGGCTGTAGTGGTATTTTGCATTTCCATAGAACTCTTGAATTTCTCCCAAAACCCTATTAGAATGTTGGTTAGAATTACACTGATGCTGGAGGCAAGACTACATCTGAGGCCGAGGCTGCAGAGCTCAGAATCATCGCCCCAGCGGGTCTAGCAAGGCTAAAGGGCCCTGGGGCACTCGGCCTCCTCCCTCTGGCTGAATTGCGCCCCCACCCGTCATCGCCATGGAGGAGCCCTGGGAGCCACGACTAAGAGGAAAAGAAGGCTAGCCAGTTGGTGGCCATTGGCACAGGTCTCTTTGTCTTTCTTTTCAATGCTTGCCTTCCTTCCAGCCATCTGTCATGGTTACTTTTCTCTCGTTGCTGAGACAAAATGCCCAACACCCAAAATGAAGGAAGGAAAGGTTTATTTAGCTTACAGTGTGTGGAGGTTTCAGTCCATACTTGGCTGGTTCTGAGGCAGAGTGGCACACGGCAGAGGGCAAGCGTTCATGATGGCAGAACACAGCAAAAACAACGAGCAAAAGGGAGAAATGGCTGCAAGCAGCCTCTTTTCTTCCCTTGCACTGTAAACAGCCTACCCCCACCCAGGGGGCGTGTACCTCTCACACAATCTCCATGCCCTCCTCTTCCACAGGCTCAGGATGTATACAAAGTAAGCACCCTGGCTTCCTGCTGAATCACTCAGTTAAACCCCCAGATTCCCCAAGTTGACACAATGTATCAACCATAACACCATCATACCCACAAGAAGAGTCGCTAGATAAAAGGTAACTCACTTAAGCTGTAACTGGGGTAACTTTTTCTTCACCCATTCATTTTAGTTATGCCTAAAAGCCCTGTTCCCATCATGGGGAGAAACATTTTATCCTGTATTAATACTATAATATATATACTAGGTTGCCAGCTAATCAAAATGATGCTTCAACTGGTTTTACAAATACAGTATATATTGTTGTCTATGTACATTAACTTGAGTTTTTCATTGGCCAAAATTAATGTGTTAATTATTATAATCTTTTTTTTTTGGTACCCGGAACTCACAACCTTGCACTTGCCAGGCAGGTGCTATGCCACTGAGCTATATTCCTGGTCCACTTGTTAGAATCTGTTTCTTCTAAGTCATCAAAATTTTGGAGATAATTATAGCTAAAACTTCAGGGACTTCAAACAAAATATCAGACTTTATCAATAGCAGAGTCTGAGAGCCAGTGGGTTACAACTGCTATCCCAGTCCCTTAAGTACAGTTTCTAAACTTACTGGCAGCTTGATTTCACTCATATGCCAAAGGGTAAAGGCGTTCAGTACTTATTAGTCAGGGTAGATACCGTCACACACTGGGTTAAAGCCTTTCTAGTAGAACAGAAAAGGCACAAGAGGTGGCAAAAGTTTAGTCTCAGAAATCATCCCCAGATGTGGACTTAGGAG
Source organism: Dinomys branickii (assembly GCA_004027595.1). Classification (NCBI taxonomy): domain Eukaryota; kingdom Metazoa; phylum Chordata; class Mammalia; order Rodentia; family Dinomyidae; genus Dinomys; species Dinomys branickii. The sequence continues at coordinate 75,965 of PVLD010001012.1, read as the reverse complement.
CTAACAGAGTGATAATGGGCTTTCTTTTAAAGCAACAGTTACACAGGGTGTCTCTCAGGCACTGGGAATTCTCTATCACCTTCACTGTGCATGGAGACCACAATCATCAGGAAAAGCAGAAAACATGAATGAGACCCTAAAGAGACACCTTCACAAAACGGCTCAGGAGACCCACCTATGGAGCCTTACTTACTACTTTCTGCTCTCATCAAAATAAGAAATACACCTCAAATTCTAGGCCGTGGTCCATTTGAAATGCTTTATGGATGCCCTTTTCTCACTAACAGTTTTCTTTTCGGTAGGGAAACAGATGCCTGACTGAAGGATGTCACCTCACTGGCCAATGTCCAACAGACTGTTCAACAGCTAATGGAAGCACAAACTAAAGAAAAGGGAAAGTTCTATATTCCACCCAGAGGCTTTACACTGGTAAAGTCTCTTCCCTCATCATCCGCTTCCCTAGGACCAACCTGGGAAGGACCATACGCTGTGGTCCTGTGAACTCCATCAGCTGTCAAGGTAACAGGCCTGGACTCCTGGATACACCACACCCAACCCAAGGCCTAGGAACCCCAGGCTGTCCCTGAGTGTGAGCAGCCATCATTGGAACATTCCTGCAAACCCATAGAAGATTTAAGATTTTTGTTCAAGAAAAAAACAAAGCCTTCAGATAAATAATCTAAGGTGTTACTCTTAGCACTTTTACTAACCGCTTTACCACTTAAGGGAAAATGCAATTCCTTTCTAAGATGGGCACAAGAATATGCAGAGTCATCACAACAAACACTTCACTGAATATGTGGCCTGCTCCCCTTGTCCCGTACATCTGGACTTCCTTGATGGGTAACTCCACTCCAAGAAGATGACTGGGATAAGCTACATAATTATATTGATGAGTTATGAAAGAGTTCAGTGGTGCAGTTTAGCCCACCATTACAAGGTAGATGAGTGGCCTATAAACCATATTCTTAATCCTGGACATAATAGAAATTTTTCTAACAATGCCACTGAAGCCTCTTTAAAGGTTCTGGTAGGGCCCCTATTAAATAAAAGTAAGAATTCTATCCTGAGGGCCAACAACCATAAATATCAAGATGACTATTTTCAGATATGGGATGATTATCTATGCCAATCCTCACTATAGGACACCTTAGTAGAAAAGCCCTCCTATGTTGGGAACAGAGAAATCACTTCTATTCTCATTGGCCTACCTCTACTAAATGCTTGGGATGGACACTCCCTAAATAATATACATATACAATAACTTCACAGGCTGGTTTGCAACAAAGTGGTTTAATCACCCCAGAATTAGATGAGAAACCCCCAGTGGCACTCATTGGTCAGGTGGAACTAATTTGTGGCCCTGGCTACCCCCTGGATGGACAGGAAGATGTATACTGGGATTTCCATGGTTACAAGGCAAAAGTATCAAAAGTATTGATAAACCTGCAAACTTGCCTTGCCTATGGCATTGATGGTCTAGAGGCATATTTCACTGGTATGATCACTTGGCCTCTATTTTTATTCCTTCCCTGGGATTAAAGATGTCATGGAACACATCAAGGCCTTAACTAACTATACTCAGCAGGCCTTAAATGACACTGTGGCTTGTGTCTCTCTTCTGAATGAAGAAGTAAAATTAATGAGAAAAGCCATCCTCCAAAACTGGCCCATGCAGACTTAATTTTTTCTGTGACCTTGTCTCCTCCAGACTTAAAGCTGTACATCTACCCACGACAAGAACACCTGGTGTCTATCGAGGACCTTTAGATAGACCCTCTGTGGAGTATCTCTGACTGCCAACAACGACAACCCTCTTCAGCTGAAAGTAGCCAGATTGGTCTTGGGAATATTACAGATAGCTAAGAGAGAAAGGAACACTGTAGGTAGTTAGACGGGGCTGGCCCTCAAGAGGTCAGTGTAGAAGACAGCTGAAGCTAGAGGCACATTCGCTGAAGGTCAGGCATCAGGGGGAAGAACTATTCACCCACACACTTCCCCTAGGGGTGAGCAGCAGTGATTGACAGTCTAAGCAGGCACTGGTCACCTTGGGGGGACCCAAGCTCCTTAACCCTCCTCTTCCAGGGAAGTCTGCGTCCATCTCGTGTACTTGGCATCTGACTTGCTTCCCAGTTTGATCCCCTTTAATCAATATTACCCAGGTGACTATACTTGTTGTATACTTATCGGCTGACCATAGTCCTGTCCACCTCACACCCATCCTATGATTTGCCACTAGAGCAAATGGTGACTATACTTGTAATCTTATTGATTTAAGTTCTGTCCCACCTTAAGCCCACCTGGCCTTGTGGCTTTGCTCAATAAAACACCCTTGAGAAGTGGGGTCAGTGGGCAACCCATTTTCTGGGCCCCCTTCTGTCTCTCTCAGACAGAAGTTTTCTTTCTCTCAATAAATTCTTCCTACTCTTAAAAAAAGAAAGAATTACACTGAATCTCTCTAACCTAAAATAATTACACTGAAGCTACATATTAATTAGATGAAAATGAACATGCCCACAACATTGAGTTCTCCGTGTGTATCCTGACATGTACCTAAACATTCTTCAGGGTCGCTCAGCTCAGTCTTCTGTATAGATATTGCACACATACTTCATTAGATGTATTCCAAGTTATTTGGTGTTGATCATTTAAAATATTCTATATTTTATAGAATATTAGAATATTCTATATCTATAATAGAATTTATTCTATATTTCCCACTTGGGAGGCTGAGGCAGGAGGATTACTGAAAGCTTGAGGCCAGCCTGGGCTACATACAAGACCCTGTCTCAAAACAAAACAAAAAAAGTTCTACATTCTTATTTTGTACCCACTGTTTTGGTTTGTATAAAATAGAATTGATTCTTATACACTGATCTTCAGCAGTCTTGGGCCAAGGATATAGCTCAGCAGCACAAGCACCTGCCTGGCAAGCACAAGGTCCTGAGTTCGATTTCCAGCACCAAAAAAAAAAATCAATCTTCCTGGACTCACTTAGTAACTTGTGAGAGTTATCTGTAGACACTCTTGGACTTTGTCTGTGAATAGTCTCCTTTCTTTTCCATCATTTATGGTTTTCTTGGCTTCCTCTGCTGGCTAGCGCTGTTAGTAACAGACATCCTCACCTTGCTCTGCCCTCAGAGGAAGTCTTGTGATAGCCCACTGGGGAGTGTGACCCTCGCTGCAGGGCACTCTTACGTAACACTCCTGTGAGACTAAGGAAGTTGCTTTCTCCTCCCACTTTGCTGAGAGTTTCTTTCCATGGATGTGGGTTGGATTTTATAGATGTTTTCTCCTCCCTTGTTGAGGCGATAGTATGATTTTCTGTCTTGTTATGTTAACGTGGTAAATCAAATTGATTGAAGCTCAAATGTTAAACTACCATGCATGTCGGCAGTAAACCCGGCTTGGAACAAGCCCAGGACAACCAAGGCTCCCTCTGGTCCCCCCACCATGCCGTCCAGAGCTGGCTTCCCAGAGGATGGGAAAGGGGTGAGGAGGATGCTTGCTCTGGCCAGCTGTGGAGTTCAAGAAGATGGCTCCAAGGGACAAGAGATAGGTCCCACAAGCAGACATGGTTCCTTCCTCAGGCTCCCACTTCTCACCTGAGAGGGAGTCTATGAAATCATACATCAACAAAGAACCTAAGGTATGTTGTCAGCAAAGCATATAATAAAAGTTAACGTGATAAATGTGGTGAGCCACACCTGCGGATGCCTGTCACTCTTTCTGGCTGGGACCTAGAACCCCTGCCCTGCCCGGTTGCCAGCTGCCATGTGGCACTCAGCGCTGAAAGCGCCTGAGGCTACGGGAGGAGCTGCATCAACTCTCCAGTCGCCAGTCCTGGGGCACCCTGATGGAGGAACTATTAGAACTCGGGGGCGCGGTCTCACGCTAGTTCCCCGTCATAGTGAGGGGACAGCAGTGACCCGGCGAGGAGGGGTAATGTCATCGCAGCTGCAGGCCAGGAGCAGGGCCAGGCTGGGCTCCAGCTCGCTGTTCCTCAGCGCGTTCCAGAGAGCTGAGAGCATGGATCGTCTGTCGATTCCTTTGAATTGCATACATACATGAGCCCACCTATTTTTGCTTTCTAGCATTCCACTTCTATTTTTGGTGGAATAAGAAAGCTTTGACTATTTCCTGAAATGGAAAGTTGCATTTCCCCCCCTCCCCGCTGTCTGCAAGTGTCTGCGCACTGGGCCTGTGTGCTGGGCGCTCCTGAGCCCCTTCCTGTCCCATGGCAGCTGGCTGTGTGTTGGACCAGATGGCTTTCCCAGCCTGCCGCCTGCTTCAGCTCTGCCATGGGTTCCGGTGGCTGGGCTGAACCAACGTGTTGGATGTGCCCATTGCCCTGTAGCTGCGGGCTGCAGGGAAGGCCCTATGGCCATGTGGCTGTCACCGGCGGGGCAGGGGTAGCGGTAAAGGCAGAGGAGCTCCAGAGGGTGTGCGGCCATGGGAAGGAGATGGGACCTGAATGCACCCAGCCATGCTTGGTCTCCCCCACGGCTCCCGGCCTCCATGCAGCCTGTGCTAAATGTTTCATGGAGGTGGGAAGGACCTGGCACTGCCCTGACTGAGCCTGTAAGGGTCACGCCAGCTGCCTCTGAGTGGGGTATAGGACTCAGGCAGTGTAGCACAGATCAGAGGGCCTCACTACGAAGGGCCAGAGGGGCGTTCCCAGCCCCCATTCAAGCTGAGGGGGGAGAATCATTCCTGGAAAGTAACAGAGACGTGCTGACACGCAGGACTCTGTCCCCGCAGCAGGTGGACCTGCAGAGCCGGGCCTTCATCCCGCTTCTCTGCCATGCCCCACTTCCGACCCTCCTCTTACCCGTGCTGCGCATTTGTCCCGTGGACCAATGGTCAGCGCAGGACCTCGGTGTGCCTGGGCTGCTTCCCGACAGACACAGACACTCCCCAGAGCCTCCGCCAGCAGCCAGAGTAGCTGCTGCCCTAGAAAGTGCCTGTCAAGGCCAACAAGGGGGAATGCCCCTCTGGCCCTTCATAGTGCAGCCCTCTGATCTGTGCTACACTGCCTGAGTCCTATACCCCACTCAGAGGCAGCTGGCGTGACCCTTACAGGCTCAGTCAGGGCAGTGCCAGGTCCTTCCCACCTCCATGAAACTTTTACAGCCAGTGTGACCTTTTCTACAGAGCCTTCAGGATTCGCTCAGGATGATACATACTGGTGGTCAGTTCAGAAGAAATCACCTCCCCACCGGCCTCCTAATCCCATCATTGTCCTGGGCAGTGCGATTTCAGCATATTGCACTGGGATCCAGAGCGGGCTGGGGAAGAAAATTTGTACCATCACATCCTCTTTTTCTTTCTCTCTCTTTCTCTCTCTCTCTCTTTCTTTCTTTCTCTCTCTCTCTCTTCCTTCCTTCCTTCCTTCCTTCCTTCCTTCCTTCCTTCCTTCCTTCCTTCTTTGAAACAGGGTCTCCTTATATAGTTCACCCAGGCTTTGAACCATGTACCCCAGGCTGGCCTCAAACTTGAGTGATCCTCCCACCTCAGCCTCCCAAGTGCTGGTATTACAGGTGTGCACCACGACACCCAACAAAACACTCCATTTCTGTAATTGGCTTTTGTTTTCCTTGACTGTGCTGTATAGTTTCAAGGATAGAAATCCTGCGTATAAGCTGGGGATATAGCTCAGTGGCATAGCGCCTGCCTGGCAAGCACGAGGTCATGAGTTCAATTCCCAATGCTAAAACAGAGAAATCCTGCATGTTTTTTGTTACATGGATGAAGTACTGTAAGTACCTTGTGTTTTCAGTTGCTCCTGGAAATGGTATGGTTTGGGTGGGCCCCCCAGGGGTTTCTTGATAGCATACAGAAAAGGAATTGATTTTGTGTGTTGCTTCTGTACCCTTTGGCCTTGATACATTCCCTTACCAATAGTAGCACATTCTTGGGGATTATGTAAGATTTTCTGCATTTGCATCTACAATCATACTGCCTAGGAATAGAAGCAGATTTGGTTCTTCCTTTCCCGTAATTTCTTTTTCTTGCCTTATCTCCCTGGCTGTGGTTCCTTGTGATGGAACTATGGGCCAGACAGTGGGCTCAGAGGGTCTGGGAACCCACAGGAGCAAGTGCAGGGCAGGCCCTTGGCCCCTGGAGGGAGGAGGAGCCTGCTGCCCATAGCCCTGACAGCGCCCAGCTGGTGAGTGAAGGCACCTCAGGTTTTGTCCTCTGTGCTCGGGATGTTGCTGTGAATGAACATTTCCTGTGCCAAGGGCTCATTTTAATGTCTTTCTGCAAGCTGTTTCTTTACATCCCTTCCCTGTTTTTCTTTCTGATTTCTGGCTCTTTGTACCAAATTTGTAAGGGTTCTCCTTATGCGGGGGACGCCATTCCCTCACTGTGGCAGCTGTCACCGAAATTTGGTTGCAGTTCTTGGGTTGTGTTCAGCCTTCTCTGTTTTACTTAGCTGCTCAGCAGCCTCTATATGCAGGCTCACTCACCTTTTCTTTCCTTTGAGTCACTGTTAGAAGAACGTCCCCTGTAGCGAGGTCAGGGTCTTGCACCCATCTTCCAGCACTTGTATGATTTCACAGCTCGAGTGTGGCCTGTCTTGGCTCTCAGGAGGTGGGTGACTCTTCCCAAGGCTGCGCAGGGGCCCACTAGCTATCCAGGTATAGCCTGCCCAAGGACACGTGACACCACAGAGTCCCTGCTGTCCTGGGGTTGGCCCCCGGGGTCTCCCCCCTCTCAGGTCTGCTCATGCTCAGGGAGGACATAGCCATCCCAGCAGGAGCAGTGACAGGCGTGGTGCCTGCTGCTCTCTGCCAGCGGCCTCTGGGTGTCTTCAGAGACTGGCACAGAGGGTTTCTCTTGTCTGCACATGAAGGCTGTCGGTTCGTGGCTTTACCACGTTTCTTTCTCTTCTTTTAAGTTTAAGGGTAACACTTGGTCCTGCACCTGTGCCCACCCCTCACCTTAACAAGCAGGTGGTTCGGCTGGAGGTGGGGTGGCTGCTGCCCAGCAGGAGGGTGTGCTATTCCCAAGAGAGGGAGGAATGGGTGGGACTTTTCGGTTTGCCATTCTTCCTTGTCACATGTGACACTGTCTGGCCTGCGTTCCTGCTCTGGGGAGGAGGACCAGGTATGTGAGAAGTAGTGAGTCACTGCGCCATGGGGGCAGTGGGGCAGCTGCTGTGTGTGTGAGTCCCGCCGGCTGCCTGAACACATCCCGGGCTTCCCCACTGTGCATCCCCCGAGTGCCCGGACTGCTGTCCCTGCTCTGCTCTGGCTCCACGTTGCCTTCCAGCCACAGAAGCACCAGGAGGGGTGGGAAGAGGGATCGCCCTGACAAAGGGGGCCACCTCTACCCCATGTCACCCTTTGACTTTTGTCTTCCTTTCTATAATAAAGAAAGGTTTTTAAGACTTTTTTTTTCCCTCCTGCTCATTCGGGATTCAGGTTATTTAAGGAGCCCAGTGATGAAGCCAGATGACTCAGGTCCACCCTGGGAGGGATTTCCTTAAAAGACCTCTCAGTTTGTGGGAGCTCAGACCAACATGACTGCAACGTAGGCACCTCCTGCCTGGTGCTGCCGCTGGGCGCAGACACCAAGCCACGAGCAGAAACCCAAGCTAAAAATACCCTGCCTCTCCATCACCCACTCTGCTCAGCAGAGTCGACAGCAGCACCAGCTCTGTGGCATCCCCTGCAGAGTGGGCAGGGATCTCACAGCTGAGTGTGGTGGCCGCTGGGCCTGGGGCACAGGTGTCGGGTGCTGCTCAGACAACAGCCTTGTCCATTCCGTTTTGTCCCTGTAGCGTGTCACCTGTACTCAGAGCTTTCCTCTGCCTCTGCTCTGGAGTGGTGATCAAGCACACCCCATCTCTAGCTTCTGTCCCTCCCCTGGGTCTTCCAGGCCCAAATGCACTTGAGCAATCAGCTTCTGCAGCTGGACAGGTATCCTCACAGGCAGCACTGAGCAGCACATCAGGCCGGAGAGGACGCCGCCCCCACCTGACCACACAGAAGGGCACTCCCACTCCTTGTAGCACTGACCAGAGGGGCACAAAGGGCACCTCTCTGTCCTCCCAGCTCTGACTCAGACCTCCGCTGGGCACATGTCAAGGTCGCCCCTTGGCCACCGCCTCCTGCCAGCATGCTCTGCCCCTGGAGAGCAGGGGGGCAGGCTGCAGTGGACAGCGTCAGGCAGGACTTAGCACTACCTGCTGGACATAGGTGACTTCCTGAGTTTTCAGCTCCTGAGGCCCCCTAGGGCTCCTACACCCTTGTACCCAGGTCCAGGCTGCTGGAAGAACTCGGGCTGCAGTTCTCAGCGGGCACTCAGCAGGCAGCCATACACATGTTCACCACAGGGCTTCCTGTCAGGGCCATCCCATGTTTGATGCACATGAAGCTGTGCAGCATCTGGGCCCCATGTTCCAGGAGAAGTGAGGGCTGGCCTGCACCTGAGCTCCCTCTGCATCCCCTCCCAGCACTGCAGCTCTGGCCAGTGGGCTGAGCCCTTGGGGTCACATGCCTGCATCAGCCCCCGGGAGAAGCAGTCCTCCCCTGCCCGACATGGCTGTTTCAGGTACTGGGCTGTATGTGAGGGCGGCCTTGCTCCCCCATCCACTGGCTGGGAGTCTTGCTGCTTCCTCCTTCTCTGACAAGGTCTCCTGCTGCATACGTGTGGGTGCCCTGTGCCATGTGTCCATCTCTGACCTAAAGAGGTGCTTGGTCTTGACTCTCATGTGGGACCCAACACCTTGGAGATGCAACAGTGGACAACCTGAGCTCCTGGATATGGGATTCTGGGCTAGGATGAGTGACCACCATGGGCTGCCCCACCTCACACCTGCCTGGGCCCTGTCCAGCTTGCCTGCCTGCCGCCAGCCTAAGGCACTGCCGACCCATGCCGGCGTCCTAGCCCAGATCAGCTGTGCTCCTGTGCAACCTCCCTGCCTGGCCTGCATCAGTCAGGGGCCAAGCAGCCCTCACCAGCTGAAACCTCATGGCCTGAGACAGAGGCCACCCGAGAGTTACTGCTTCCCTGTCACCAGCCAGCTGGCCTTTCCAGCATCTGCCTGAGAACTGATCCTTCGACTAAGGACCTGACCCCAAGCTGGCTGGGCAGAACCAGGCAGAGGCTAGGATTCTAAGCCTCCTTTGGCTGGGGAACCCCTGGTCTCAGGGCTTTCCGCCTCCGCCCATCCCTGGCCTGGGCAGGAGCATTTCTGAGGAAGATCTCCTGTGGATTCTGCATGGTGGGTCCTTCTCTCTGTCTCTGCTTGGTTTTTGCAGCACTGGGGATGGAGCCTGGGTCACACATGTGCGAGGCAGGAGCTCCATCAAGGCACACCTGAGCCCCCATTGTTTTTAAAATTAATGGCACATTTTAATTTTTATTCTCTGAGTAGGTTGCTGTTGATCTGAGCATCAGACAGTGACAAGAACCCCTGCCCTGTGCCCCAGGACCCTCTGCTCCATACCTGGAGAATTCAAGGTTAAAAGATAATGCTTTGATTAATTAACCTGATTACAAACATATATCTAAATACAACAGAAAAACATTAAAAGAACTTACAGTCACAGTCCTTACTTTCCATTAATTTTTACAATGCATGGCAAGACTAACAAATGGGGATCTCCTACATTTCAAATACACTCTATCTTTGGGTGAAAGATTTCAGTTCATGTTTTCTTTGTTCTATTCTTAGCAAGCATGTTCCCAAAGCTCCACTACATTGAAATTTTGTTTCTCCAACCAGGCAATATCTCTAAACACAAGCAAAGTGCAGACCAACTTCTGTCAAAGCACAACATACTACCTGGGATCCAGCAGCCAGTGAAGTCCTTCCCCATTGAAGCCTCCTGAGCTTCACCTCAACCGGTAGCATCTCCATCACTGCTCGGATTTTCCAGGCTCTAATCAGAGTTTCCAATATAGTTTGCAGCATACAAGGGCTACCTCTTTGGCCAGTCTCTCAAAACATTCCCAAATTAATCCCAAAGGTTCTTAAGTCACATGGCGAGGCAACATCACATCAATAACTCCACTCTCCCGGTACCAATTCTGTGTTGGCTTGGGGGACATTTTGTGCAAGGGAGAACAATATAATGCAGGACACATATGTTAAATGATTATTTATGGTAGTCACCCAAAGAATGATATACAAAAGAGTGCAGGAAACCTGTGCACACGCTAAGACCAGGAATCCAGCTGAGGGCCTGGGTCCCATGGAAATGTCCTGTATGAGTCCAGCTGAAGACCTAGAGCTCGTAACAGTGCCTCCCATGAGTCCAACTTGAGGTCCAGAACCCATGACAATATCTCATGCCAGCCTGTTTCACAGATCTGTACTGGGAAGGCCCTAAGGTCAGTGGTGGAATCTAGGAAGTCTGCGCCAGCAGGATGAAGGATCTGTGCTAGCAGGCTGAGGGATCTACACTGGAGCCAGGAAGCGATGCTCAGAAGAACCAGAAATTCCCCGAAAGGTACCACAGCCATCCTTAGCAGCAGTGAGGTCCTGAGCTCCTCCAATGATCAAGATGGCTGAGTTCCCATCAGGGAAGCCAATGCAGCAAGCTTCTCCTGGAGACTGGCAGTGCACCATCTTCCCCTCCAGAGCCAGGAAGCGATGCTCAAAGTGAGGCCCAGAGCTCCCCCAAATTGAGCCAAAGCCATTCTCAGTGCCAGCAAGGTCTCAAGCTCCTCAGAGGATGAAAACAGCCACGTTCATCAGGAAAGCCAGCATGATGAGCTCCTCCAAAACAACCAGTTTCCACCAGCTCCAACAGCCTTTCTCCATTCCCAACAGCCTTAACTTTTCCTTCTCCAGTTCTTCCTCTTATGCTGCTGGCAACAATCCCCAGGTGGGCCTCCCACACCCAGAAGCATGCTTACTCAGTTCAGCTAGGGGTTATAAGTTGACCACCAGTTATCAATCTACTACATGGAGGTTGGATGCAGGTGAGGTCTGCATAACTCTCCCCCGTGATCCATGTGTCCTCCCACAAACCACAGCAGATTTCATGTGCACCTTTCCTCAGGGGTGCCCAGCGTGTGTGAAGACCGGGCGTTGGGGTCTGAACTGCATAACTGATCACGAGCACCACACAGAAGCGTGATGGGGCAGGAGGACTGGAGCAGTGTTGCGGGCGGGAAGGAGTGAGCTTGTGGGTTTGTGGAGGGAGAACAATCTTGGGCCTGCTGTGACCTGGAAGAGCCTAGGACTGAGTGGGTGGAGGACCAAAAGGGTGGCAAACCTGACTCCCAGGACCCCAATCAGCCAGCACTGTCAGAACATGGACTCTGCGGGCCTTAGAACAGCCATGGAACGTGAGCTGTCCATGGCCCATGGGACAGGCTCCCTGCCTGAAGCCTTGCAGGGTGCTGGATGTCCTGGGTTAGTTTTGTGTGTCTTCCAGCTTGGCCATGGGGCGTCCGGACAGCTGGCTGACCATCCAGGAGGAGAGTGGTGTGGCCCACTGCACACAGCACAGGTCCCACGGGTCAGCAGGGTTCAGTGTACCATCTGGGAGAGAGGGGAAGGGATCCCGCACCCCAGCTGGGCGCAAGTGCTGAGCTCATGGCATTAGGGTGACAAGCTGAGTAAACCCCTTACCCTGGCACCTGTGAAAGATGTTGTGTCCACTACAGGTAGCACTGTGCTGCATGGAGCTTCCCAGGCACAGCTGCTGGCCACACAGCTGCTGCTCGAAGCTTTGGCCACTACCATCCTGGCTGTGGGGCAAGTTGGCGCCTAGCTGATGCATCCCTGCCCAGGGAACAGTCTCTGGAGGGTGCCCTCTCCTGTCAGGCCTCCCATTTCTCAGGCACCAGCCTTGCCAGCCATCCTCCTACCGGGGCCCAGTAATGACCCATTCCCCACTCCTCCAATACCCCCCAGGCTGCCCTCTCAGATCTGGGCCGGGGCTCACAGAGGAGTGACTGTCACACTGAACATTGCTGTCACACTGAATGCCGTGGAACGGCAGGGCCCAGCTGTCTAGTGTGGCCTACTTGGCCTAAGAGCTTGGAGATGCTTTGAGGAGAACTAATGAAACATTAATGGGTGACTAATGAATCAGCCACAGAGCTCCAGAGCTCCGTTGAGTGAGCGTCGCGCTCCATGCCAACAGTGCTTGGGCCCAGCTCCTGGTGCCAGTGCCTCGAGTGCTTTGCCCATGGCTGCTGTTTAATCCCCATAGCAACCTGGGGAGCTGGCACTGGGATGGAGCACTGAGAGGTGAGCAGATTCAGCCCTAAGAGACCCGCAGCCGGAGAGGCCCAGCCAGCTCTCACTCGGTGACACCCACAGGCCCACGCAGGCCGCAGGCCAGGTCCTCTCTGTATGCTTCCCAGAGGTGGCCTCACTTGTGGAGTGCCTCCTGCCACCTCCAGCCCTACCCTGGGGCATCCCTCACAGTGCAGAGAGGGGGCACCCACCTTGTGGATTCACAGATGTGCAGGGTCACCTGCACCAGAGGAGCCACTGAGGGCACAGCAGTGGCCACAGGAAGAAACCCGGTCAGTCAGACAGAACCACAAAGCCACACAACCAGCAAGAGGCTGGGACATCCTCCAAAATCAGCAGATGCAGGGTTAACACCCAACCACCTAAAAGTCAGTCCTCACTAACAAAACTCCAAATAAGGCACTGCTCAGTGGTGCACCTGAAGCCCCAGTACTCTGGAGGCTGAGACAGGAGGATTTCGAGTTTGAGACCAGCTTACACAACTGAATGGAGCCCTGTCTAAAAAGACCATAAAAAAAAAAAAAAAACGCAAAGACAATCACATAAAACAAAAACACCTGAAAATTTAAAAAGTAAAAATGTGTTTTGTTTCAGTTAGCAGAAGGCAAAGAGCAACAACTAAAAGAAATGTCAACAACACTGAAATCCCACACTACTCCAGAAAGAATACCCATTGTCAAGAAACCAAATAACAAATGCTGGCCACACTGCCGGGGAAACACAAGCCCTGCTACATTGCCAGAAGGAATGTAAACCAGTACAACCACTATGGAGATTGGAATGCAGACTCCTCAAAAAACTGAAACTAGAAATTCCAATTGACCCAGCTGTTCCCTTCTAGGATCTTCCCAGAAGAGTTAAGGACATCATGCTGCGGTGACCCATACACACTCGTGTTTGTGGCACTACAGCTCCTGATAGCTGCATCTTGGAAGCAGCCTCTAATCCACCAGCAGATAAATGGATAAAGAAAATGTGGAATTTACCACGATAGACCACTACTCTGCCACGGAGGATAAACTTGAGTCATTTGCAGGAAATAGATGGTGCTCGAGACCATAATGTCAAGTGAAATACATCAGACTCACACACTTAAATATCACACAGTTTCCCTTACACGAGCAACTCAAGGTACAGATAAGGAGAAAAATAAAAGATGGATGACTGGAAATAGAGAGATCGCTTCTAAAAAGGAAGGGGTCTGGGGGGAGCAGGAGGGGTGGGAAGGGGACGGGCGAGGAACCGGGATGTGTGGGGCAGCAGTGCCACACAAGGCAGGTAAACAGCATGTACTGCAACCACGGACTAACAATGAATAAAAGTAGGCAAGTGTGAATCATAAAAAGGACAATGCAGGGGGTGTCACTCCTGGGGCAGCAAGGCCTGGGACACCTGTCAGACTGTTAAGAGCGCGTACAGCATCTTAGGGTTTGTGCTGAGCAGACCCTGACCCCCGTGCCTTGCAATGCTGTGCCTGGCCCTGGTGATGCCTAAAACAAAACGACCCTCACAGCCAACGGGAAACTGTGACTAAGAACTTGTGTCCCTTCACACCATGGCTTCTGTGCGACCACTCAGTGGGCCTGTGCCTGGACCTTGGGACAGTGGGTGATGGGAATGTTACCTGAGGAGTCATGTGCCACAGGGCCGAACACACACGGTGCAGTGTGTCTGCCAGCAGACACCTCCATGGGTGCAGACGCGCGGCCGGTGTGCCTGCATGGTGGGCAGTGAGCGCTGTCCTCACTTGTTAGTGCCCTGTTTTTCTGGTGATGATGTGGGACACACAGCAGAAGTGGGGAGCAGCAGGCTCCAGCAAGGCAAGGAAGGGGCTCTGCCCTCCTTCCTGGCCCTGTTGCAACCAGGCACAGCCTGCTTGGAGAAGAAGGCCCTCCTACAGGACGCTGTGGCTCCTGGGGCGTCCGCTTCGTGCTCTGCTATCCCCAAGGCAGAAAGTCCTGGAGGTGCAGCCGTGTGTCAGGCCATGGGCCAGGCAGACTACCAGGTCCAGACCCAGGATGGGGAGAAACAGCCAGCAGAGCCGCACTGTGGCAACTGTGAAGGCCAGGGGTGGGGAAGGGAGGCGGTGTCTGGGACCGCCCCGCAGCTCGGGCACAGAGACAAGCTGGGCTGCGTGTGGGGGACAGGCTTGCAGAAGCGGCCAAGGATGTCCTGACGTCGGGTGAAGGAGAGACAGGAGACGATGGTGACAGGTGTGTGAGGGGAAGGGAACCTCCAGCAAGCAGATGCAAAGCAGCACGGCTCAGCCGAGAGGGAGCTGCTAGCCGCAGGGGCCAGCTTCCTCCTCCACATGTACCAGGCCTGGGCCAACCCTGCCCGTCATCTTCCTCCGCAGTGGCTCTGAGGTCATGGGACCACCACCCACCCTGACCCTGCAAGGGCAGGTGGGGAGCCTGGAGCACGCTCCCTCCTCTGCAAGTGGCACTGGGCACAGAGCCCAGAGGTGGGGGCAGGATGGCAGGCAAGGGCCAAGGTCGTGCACTTACTGTTTCAGCCTCTCATGGCCATAGTACAGCCCAGATAGGCTGAGTCTGGATGCAGCAGTGACAGTGCAAACCACGCCAACTGTGACACTCTCCTGGGGAGATGATGGTCATGGAAACGGGAACGTCCGGAGGCAAAGCCCTGGCGCAGCCAACCTCTCCCCTCCAGTGAGCAAAGGCAGATGGTGCACTCGCTTTGTGCGCAAGTAGGGAGGCAGTTGCAAGAACAAAGCTGGCACGGGTGCAAAGTGGAGTCAAGTGGCTGCATAAGGACCCCACGGATGCGTGCTGAGGGTCATGCCACAGGGCCCCTGCCACAGCCCTAGAGAAAGGTGGACCTGGTGCCCTCCAGAGGCATCACTCAACCACTGACCAGGCCAAATGGGCCTGCAGTACAGGATCCTGCCCAGCCAAGGAGCTGCCTCCCAAAACAACCACTTTGGAAATCCTATGAAAAGTGGTGGTGCACGCCTGTAATCCCAGGAGGCTGAGGCAGGAGGATCGCTGTGAGACTGAAGACAGCCTGGGCTACATAGTTAGACCCTATCTCAAAAATCAATCAACCCATCAGTCATCAATCAATCAAAAGCAAACAAACAAGAAAACTCCAATGCTGCACATGCCTACAGGGCAATTCTGTTTCCCAAATAAAAGCTGCTTCCTGGGCTGGGGATATAGCTCAGTTGAATAAGCACTTGCCTGGCAAGTGCAAGGTCCTGAGTTTCTGAGTTTGATCCCCGGTACCACAAAAAAAAAAAAAAAAAAAAGCTGCTTCCTTTGACCTCCATGCCTTTCATGTTGTTTTTGTTTCTGTTTTATTTACCAAACATAATGATTTTAGACTCATAAACTACCAAAAGTATGCTTCAAGTGTTCTTCTCAACCAAAATTAACATAAATACCACACCTGTAGAATTGGAGATTTACTTTGCAAAGAGAATTTCTGTGGAAAGCACTTTATATCTTTCAATGCCCTTTGATGTTTTAAAGAATTTCTCCTGTTTTTTTCCAGTGTTTTTCTCTTTTTCAAGTTTTTTGATCCCTGTTCAACTTTGCTCTGACCACACTTCTGTTCCCAAATTCTTTTGTAATCGAATACTGTATTTTCAGTTTGTACCAAAAGGACTGAAAATTACCTCAACCAAGAAGCCCAAAGATAAATGTTCGCCAGCCAACGGGTGCTTGACAGACATGGCTAATCCTGCCCCGTGGGCTGTTATTCATCCTGAGGGGAAAGGGGCCAGGATGGTGAGCAGCTGCCTCAGAGCTCAGCAACCAAAAGTGCGGGGACACGCAGGGGTGAGGAGAATCTGTGCCTTCAGCCCAGGTGCTTTCGGGCTGGGGACACCGGCAGGAAATGGGCTCAGTTACATTCAGCAGTGAGTACACAATCACATCAGGTGACTGTTCCCACAATGGGTGTGTGGGTCACAGAGCACTCCAAAGACATTTTAACACCACACGTATTAAATATGAGATTTTCCTCACAAATTATTTCTTGTCCAATGAATTGACCACACAGTGATGGGAATCTGTGTCTGGAGTTTACTTTGTTGAGCTCGTGGGAGTCAGGAGACCACAGCCAGCTCTGAGGAAGCCGCATCCTGGTTGAGGGCAGCCAGTTCCTCAGGCTGAGGGCTCAAAGTGTTGCAATGTATTCCGCAGAAACATCTTAGACGATAGCCAGTCAGCCTCTCGCTTGTTGGCCTAAGAAACATAATCTTTAGCAAAGGCACAAAAACAACCCTAAAGTTCTCTTTTATTGGGCTTCTCTGAGAATGTAATTATGCAATCACAAAACGGAAGCAGCTTTCTGCTACAGCTGCTGGCTAGCCAGCCCAGACCACTGTAGCCTTGAATATGCAATTTACAAACCCAGCAAGAGAGGGTGAGATGTGTCCTGGCAGTGTGCCCTACTCCAACCACACTGTGTAAAATAAACATCTTCTATTTTAGGAACAATTTTGGACATACTCATTTTAGTATTAAATTTTAAATGATTGATTTTTGAATTTTATAGTATTGAATTCTCCTATCTTTGAGCAACATATCCTGAGCCTCTGTGACTGATGGGGATCCCTGGCTCTGCATCCTTTCATTCTGTATGCATGGGCTCTCAGGGGTCTTGCCTTTCCCTAGGATCTTCTCTTTCTGTGTTGTCAGTTTTGAGTATCTTTTGGTGCCTGGGCATAGGGAGGAGGAAAAGTGTTTCCCACTGGCATCAAATCCAAGCTGCCAATGGCACTGTGACTTCCTTGCATGCAGAAATGCACCGCACCATCACCAGCAGCCTGGCCACCTGTTCCAGTCCTGGTACTGCAGGGAAATAGATCCAGACTTCATGCTGGGGCAGTTGCTGACTGAAGTTTTAAACTTCATTTCCCAGCTGGCTGAGGGCAGTCCTTCAGCTCACAGGAAACACATCCCTTGGGCTTTTATATGATATAAACATTTATCAGTTGCTCGCTGCTGTGTGACAGTTCAGCTGGGTATAAAACTGATGCCTGAGCTGGGTGTGGGGGTGCATGTTTGTAATCCCAACACTCAGCAGACTAAGGCAGGAGGATCACCATGAGTTTGAGGTCAGCCTGGGGTATATAGTGAGTTCAAGGTCAGCCTGAACCACATAGCAGACCTTGTCTCAAAAAAACCCAAACTGATGTGGGTGTCCATTTCTGTTGAGAGCCAAGGTGACTTTTTAAATCCACAAACCTGACTTCCTTTCTGACAGAGAGAATTTGAGGTGGGTGCTCACATGCTTGCTCTGTCCCACTGGTGGAGTTTTCCTCCTGGGGCTCCAGGTGTGCAGGTGCTGGATCTCTGTGGCTGCCTTCCAGCAAGAACAATCTCTCCTCCAAGGCTTTCCTAAAGAAAGCTGTCCCAGAGGGTGCAGGCACGTGGAATCCCTGGAAATGGGCAGCTCCTCCACTGGGTCTCCAGCTGATTCACCTCCTTCTGTTCTCGCAACTTGAACCCCACGTTTTCCTAGTCTCTCAATCTTACTGTTACCATCTTTGTGTACATTTATGGGCACTGAAATGTGCAGATCTTATCTCTAAAAATGTTTAAATAGATTTTCCTTCCTATAGCAGGTTCCAGTCTGACATCTTAGCACCTTGGTGAGTTCCTGTCTCAAAACAAAAAAATTTTAAAAGGCCAGAACAGAGGTCAGTGTGAAGGCCCTAGGCTCAGTCCCCAGTACTGGAAAGTAAGATCTTCAGGTGGTTTCCGACTGGGCACCGCGCCTGCTTTCTGCGAAGATGGCAACCACGCGCAGGCGCCAGGGCCGAGAAGGTACCAGTCCCTCCCACCCGCAACACAGCTCCCCAGCTCTGTTGGTCTCCTCAGTGTGGCCACAGACCACCGCCCACCCTGTTCCCTGCGGCGGGAGGGAGGGTCCTGAAGTCCACCGCCTCACGGCCAGCACCCCCGCACTTGTGCCCGGCCTGCACCTCAGAGGCCCCCGGCCCTGTGGCCCTGCCGTGCACTCTGGGCCAGAGTGCAGTGGGCAGCGTCGTGGGGAGCAGTGGTCCAGCGAGGGCCCTTGCTACATGCATGATTCAGCCGCACAGTGGCCCACGTGGGCCCCAGCCCCTCAGGAAGGCGCAGGCGGACAGACAAGGCACCTCAGAGGCCGGGCGTGGAAGGCAGGGGCCCAGCGCTTGCGGAGTATGTGTGGGAAGGTGGGAAGGAGGCTGCACGTGCTTCTGGGGGCCTGCGCATGCCTATGGGTACCTCGGAAGCAGACTGGCCCTGGCCCTCCTGGGTGGCCCTTGGCCGGGTCATCGTGCCCTGAGCAGAGGGCTTTTGCTTAACTGAATGAAATGCTCAGTTAAAACCACCGACCTGAAGATAGGGTTGCTACTTTGCTTTTAAAGAACTATTTTCTTATCTTAAAAATCTTTTTACTGTATTGTAAAATTAAATGCAGAGAAAAAACAGACAAAAGAGGCATATGGCTAAAAGTCACAAAGGAGCCATACCGTAGCCAGCGGGGGAGAGAAGTGGCCCCTGGTGAGGGAGCCGTGGGGACAGTTCCAGTTCCTGGTGACTGCGGAGTCGGAGAATCCTGGCCAGGCACCTTGCAGGCATCCTGTGTTCAGCTGGTCTGACACCCTCGTCAGTGTCCCCACCTCCAACCACAGGGACATCTGCAGTCACAGGGCAACGGGCCCACTCCACTGTCCACATCAAATGCCACTGAGCCGCTTGGATCGCTGTCATTCCCTTAAAAGCACGGAATCAGCTTTATCCAAGAGAAATTCTAGGGGGCTGGGGATATAGCTCAGTGGAATAAGCGCCTGCCTAGCAAGCGCAGGGTCCTGAGTTCGATCCCCAGTACCGCCAAAAAAAAAAAAAAAAAAAAAACAACCAAGAGAAATTCAAGTCGGACACAATTGAGGTTGTTGGTGGATCTGTGGAAAACCTGACAGCATTCAAGTGTTCAGCACTTGTCCACCAGCATAAAGACTTCATTTATTTACATTTTTAAAAAAATCCTTTCAGTAAGTTTACTCCTTTTCTTGTAATTGTTGGGTTTTCTTTCTTAGGTCCTAGAGTCACACAGCTCTTGCTGCTTTGAATGCAGCCTGACCTGTGTGTCCTCGCTCATCACCAGAGGAGAACTGGTGAGCTGTGCTCGTGGGTCTCACATTAAACAATCTTGCTGCAGTTGTGACTGACTGCAGCATCCTGTGCTTATTCCCCACCATGTGCCTGGGGGAATGGGCAGAGTGCAGAGCCCTGGCTACATTCTCCACAGCTGCAGCCAACACACACACACACACACACACACACACACACTCGTGCATACATAGTACACACACACTGAAAAGACACACAACATACACACCACACACACTTCCAAACATATCACGCAGACCACACAGACACACCATGCACCTCACACATAACACACACAGAAACACATGCCACATATACACCAACACAGAAGCAGACACTACACCTACATACAAACAACACTCATACACACAACCAACACAGACACACACCATATCCACACACAGCATATATGCACGCAAACACAACAGCATACATACACAAGGAAAAACACCATGCAGTCCACCAGCACGACACGCATGCCATGCCCGTGCACAAGCTCACACACCCGCCCACCCTGGGCTGGCCCCTCTGTGCCTTCTGCTCGCAGCTGCCTCCGCCCTGTGTGACTGGGGGCAAGGCCTCCGCCGGGCGTCACTACACAGAGCCCAGCTTTGCCGGAAAGCTGTGCTCGCTGCCGCCAGCACTCAGAGCTCTGTTCTTTTTCTTCGTCTTCCCAGAATCACTCGGGGGCCCTCAGTGTCCAGGCAGATGAGAGACGTAACCTTTACGCCTGGGCTGGTTTTGATTTATCTATGGGCAAAATAACCAAGCCCCGGGAGACAGTTTTCAAGTGGCGACCAAGGAATTTGTCACCTCGTGAAATCCAAACATGAAGAGAATTCAGCAGGGTGTAAAAGTAGATGCAGGCAGAGAATTTTGACCTGAACAAACCTCTGAGGGGCCCGAAACCACGAAACTGTGCAGCTGTTCCCAGTGTCACTGTCACCTCCACGTTTGTCCCAGAAGGACCTTGTGCCTGTCAGGGACCCTGAGCCACAGTGCGCGAATTGCAGGGGCCAGGCTTGGCCCATGGGGTGCACCTTCTCCCTCAAAGAAGGGCACCTGTCACTGCCGTCAGTCTCAGGTGTAATGGCTCTAACAGGCTGCTCCCAGGGTACAGTGGTCCTCATGCCCTGCCCCACTCTGCACCAGGGATGAGTGTTCCTGGCTTTCCGCGTCCTTGCCCTGGAGTCACTAGCCTAGCACACTGTGCAGCACAGCCCAGAAAGTGCCCTCAGGACCACTATCAGGAGCCCCTTGGGCAGTGCTCTGGGCCCCCAGCACCAGGACAGTATTCACAGCTGTATTTGGGGTGGCAGGGCTGGGTTGGGGTGTGCTTGGGACTCAGCACCTCTTTCCCAACCCTGGCAGGGGTCCTCTGCCACCACCACCCCAGGGGTGCCCTTGTGCTGGCCTCAGTGGGGGTGAGGCTCCCTGTCTGTATTCCTTCTTAAATTAGAAAAAAAAATACCTGCGAGTTTTAAGCAACAATGATTTAAAAATAACAAGCAAGTGTTCTCTATCTTTGGTAAATTGTAAAGATTCCCCCATCTTTGGCTTCTCTGTCATCAAAGAAGCAAATCTCAGTGTCTCTACTGCCCCTCCCCCTCCTCTTCTCCTCCTCCTCCTCAGTTTAAGAGTCGTAACTGTGAGACCACAGGCTCGGTCTCCTGCTAAACGACCACACGTCCCCACATAGTTCTTAAACCTGTTTTCAAAGGCAACATCATTTCCCCTTCAGTTAGTTCTGCCCTGTTTACTTATTAAAAATCACAAACGTAAGAGCCGAAATGGAATTTTTAACAATTACGAAAGTGACCATAAACACTTAATCTGTAATGGCAGAGTCTACTTCCTGTTAATCTTGACCATCACCCTGGCTGGATGAAGACTCCCGGTGCAATGTGGGATCTCAGGGACTCACGCTGCTCAGTGGGTCAGCCCAAGTCAGTGAGCCGCTAGGAGCAGGACCTCGCTGGAGAAGGGGCTTGTGGAGGCACAGCCTTGGGAACCAAGCCTGTGCCGCCCCCTTCTTCTGCGGCGCTGTTCCCTTGGTGCTTCCTGGCCGCCGTGAGGTGAGCGCTCCCCTCCGCCTGCCTTCCGCCCACTGACATGGGCTGAGTCCTCCCAAACTCTGAGCCCAGGTAACCTCTCGTCCTTCAGCTGTGGGTGCCAGAGACTGTGTCTCAGGGTGGGAAGCTGACTGGTACTCATGTCCTCTCCCTCCCTCTGTACCCAGTCCCCCTCTAGAGAGGGATGTGGGCTGTTTCACATGCCTGGCGTCAACCCTGCTCGATGAGGGATTTCGCTTTTAAAAGCCCATTTTAGAATAGACTTACAGGTTCCAAAATAACAATGTGTTTCCTCCTCCCGGCTCCCACACATCCCACAGGCCACTGTGCACACCCCCACTTTTGTCCACACTGCTGTGCTGTGTGTCGATCCAGCTCAGTGGAACCAGAATCAGGAGGTAGTGGCACTCTCAGATGGGAGCATGCACCTGCTGGGCACAGCAAGTGCCCTCTGGACAGCCAGGGCTCACACACAGCACAGCGAGCACCAGGGATTCTCGTCCAGGACATGCACGGTGGGGCACAGTGAAAATCCCACAGGTGCCTACAGTGACTGCAGGGAAATGCATAGAAGTGGGGTCTCAGGTCCATGTCTGTCATGTGGACTGCCCTCCGCTGGACAAACTCTGCTGTCGTGATCACCAGTAGTGTTGCAAACCTGGACCCCAGCGCCCCCCACAGGCTGAGGGAAGCTCCTGGCACCTTCCAGAGCTTCCAGGGGACTCAGATGAGTCTGCTCCCCCTTTCTCGTGTTCATCTTTTTCCTGTTGATTCTAGGAGCTCTTTGTATAAGAGAGGACCCAGCCCCTGCCTGTGAGGCAGAGTGCCCAGCCCAGAGCATCTTCTGACCGTAGCTTTTCTGTATGGAAACTTTTTTTGTAGTCAAATTTTTTAGCTGCTCAGAGCTCCTGGGGTTTTGACACTGTTTAAAAAGGCTTTTTCCCATTCTGAAGTTTCAAAGAATGTTCCAATCTTTAGAAAATGCTTTTAAGATTTTATTTTTAACCGTGAAATGTTGGAGCCGCTGGCACCTGCCCTGCTGTGTGGTGTGTGGGGGACGCGCGCCTCGCTGCTCTTTTTGGGTGACTCCCCAGGCGCCTCCACAGTCCCTTCCCAACCTCCTCCCCTGCATTCAGGCCGTGTGCTGCTTTGATCACGCCTTCCAGTGTGTCCTGGCACTCCTCCTTCAGGGCCTCTGGCCCCCGGGCTGTTGTCCCTCGGCATCCGCTTGGGTCCTAGTCCTCCCACCCAGCTCCTCTGCCCTCTTGCTCCCTCCTTCCCTCGCCTCCACCCCCCCTATGTCTGCGGGTCTGGGGACTCAGTTCCTCAGTTTCCAGATAATGGAGTCAGCCTCTCCATTTCCTCTTGTTGCTTTTGGATCTTTTCCACAGAGAGAAAGGGAAATGCCGACCTGGCCAGCCAGCAGCGTCCAGTGCCCCAAATGCAGACCACGGCCTGTGGTTTGGGTCGGGCTGGTGTAGCACTGTGGTTCCAGGCAGCTGAAAAACTCTGTGCGGGTCACAAAACAACCAACCCCACGCAGTCACGGTCGAGGTGTCCCCGTCCAAGGAGCCCGGTGTGCACAGATGTGGCAGATGTGGCTGCCACAGAGCTGGCCACACTCCCAGTGGACCCTCACTGAGCTCCTCAGTTCCTGCCCCACACAGGCTTCTGTCAGCTTCTTGGGCCAACGTGCTGTCAATGCGCTGTTTCACCTCAGAATTTCAGCCAGAGAGGAACTCATGTGCAAGCAAATGTTGAAGAGCCCAGACCCCTCCCCACACAGGCTTCCAGAGAACAGAACTTTCTCCAGGGGCGGGGGCGCTCTGGAGAGGAGGCCTGGGCGCCTCCTCCTGCTTCCTGCTTCCCTGTGTGGGGCAGACTTCTGATTTCAAACCACAACCATGCGGCTCCAGGCAGACGCTTCCTCTGAACCCAGATTCAAACCTACAGAAAAGGAGAGGTTGCAAGCATCCTGCAGGTCAAGCGAGGGCCGCAGGGCACCCTGGCTCTGCCCTCTGCCCTGGTTGTGGCACCTTTCAGTCAGCCTCCAGTCTGCTGCGGTTCGCTTGGGCAAGTCCCGTGTGTTGGGCAAATCCCTTGATGTCCACCCCACGACTGCTGTCTATCCACCTCCAGGACCAAAGCTTGGGGGAAGGGGAGAGACCAGGAGTCAGCTCAAGCCAGGGCCCCTGCCGGGCCACATCCCTCCCGGGGGAAGAGGGTGTTTCTTTCTCAGCGACAGAACGTCTTCACCTGGGCTCCCCATGTCTGAACAGCACGGTGGGGAAAGCGCTCCTGCACTCCCGGCCTGAAGGGCCTGACGCCTGGTCGAGGGTCCCTGCTGTGTGTCCTTCAGCTGGGTTGCACCCAGCCGGCTGCAGAGCCTCCTCTTCCCTCCTCTTCCATCGCCTTTCATCCCATGTGAGAAGCCCCGCCCACCTGATGCTGTCCCTTCCTGTCAGGCTCAGGTTCTTCAGCTGGGAAAGGAATCTGGGTCCCAGCCATGGTCTGTCAGATTCATGGAGATGCGCTCCACAGACATCTGTCACCAGGCCGCCACTCAGAAGTTGAAGCGTCCTGCTCCTGCCAGCTTTTAGGACCCTTGAAAGTCTGGAAGTACAGTGGGGGGGGGCACAGACACAGAGCACTGCCGGGTCCATGTCAGCCTTCTCCAGGCTCACCCCCGATCTTCAGCCCTCGGGGTTCTCTTCCCTCGCTTGCTCAGTAGCTTCATCCTGAGCCCTGGGGGCCAGGGGTCAGGCACCCCGGTTCCACCTCCTTGGCCTTGATCAGTCTGCTTCTTGCATTTTAGGGAATCCCCTCCTGCCCCTCCCACCCTTCCCACAAAGTCTTATATAGAAGATCACGTTTCCAACCCAGGCCCTCTTTCTGACTCAGCCACTGCTCCCTGTCCCTAGAGGCAGGTGTGGGCCTCCTGGACCCCTTCACAGGTCCACAGCACCAACTTTCAGAGATTCTTCCAGCTCCAAAGGACCCATATCCATCAAGACCCAGTCCTCAGCCCACTGGAACCAGTGCAGGGTGGGGCTGGCTTCCAGTTCTCTCCTGGCCACTGAGTGGCCTCGAAATAAATCTTCCCCCAGGGGGGATGTGGCCCGGCAGGGGCCCTGGCTTGAGCTGACTCCTCCTGGTCTCTTGCCCTTCCTCAAAGCTTTGGTCCTGGAGGAGGGTAGACAGCAGTCCTGGGGTGGACATCAGGGAGGGAGAATCTTTCTCATTGCCGAGACACAACACTCAACACCCACAGCTGAGGGCAAGAAAGGCCTAATTCAGATCATGGTTCCAAGGATTCGGTTCATGGTCACTGGCTCCAAGGCAAGGGCCTCGTGGCGGAAGGGTATGGTTGGCAGAGAAAGTGGTTTAGTTCATGGCAGGCAGGAAGCAAAGGAAGAGGCAAGAGGCCATGGAAAGCGCCCAAGGCCCCATGACCCAAACACACACCCAGTGTGCCCCAACAGTCCCAGGGCAGACCCAAAGCACACAGGTTGACACTGCACACTCATGGCACATCTGGCCCAGAAGGATGAGGGAAGCAGGGCTATCTGCAACCTGCAGCAGTCACCCCAGGCCCTACCTTCCAGATGCCACCACCCTTGTTGCTGGGACTGGACACCCCGTCTGCACACTAGGTCTGGCGTCCGGGGGCTCTGGGCTGGCTGATAGTTGCACACTTTCCTGTCACTGCCTCCTCTGACCCTTAGCCGTCCTCCCACCTCTACCACAAGGAGCCTCAAACCCCACATCCTCCTCACCTCCTGCCCAGCCTGTCCCAGGCCGGCTGGTCATTCGCTGGACCCTGCAGCACCTCTCCACTCAGGCTGTCCCAGGACCACCTCCTGCCATGACCTTCACAACCATCTGTGCATCCACTGCCTCCCAGCGCATCAGCACTAGGGCCCCACCCTGTCCCCAGCAGCCCGACCATCAGGGCACAGCACAGGGGCCACAGCCCAGGCCCCCAGAATACCACCTGCCCCGGCAGCTGCATACAGAGGAGCCCTGGCTGGCCTCTCCTGGGTACTTGGGAGGCCCCAAGGGAGTGGCAGGGACCGAGACGGTGCCTACACCCTCTGGGGAGCACAACACGGGCTGCGGGGACATCCAGCACGACACAGCCAGGTACACCCAGCACCCGGGGAAGTGGGGAGAGGCCGGTCACATGCCCTGTGCACAGGTTCTGGACCCCTAGGCCCTAGAACGCCCTGGCCAGTGCCACATCTGGGATGGGCCCAGCCAGAATCTGCACATGGGTGCTTGGGGTGAGAGGGAGCTGCCCCAGTGCTCCCATGGGCTCCAGCCTTGGCTGGGGTGCGGGGTGGCTGAGGCTGGCCCATCTCTTCCTTACCATGGCTGCTCCAGGAGTGAAGCTGCCCACTCCTGTGACAGCCAGTCACCTGGGACATCTCATGGGTCCAGAGTTGTCACCTTCAGACCCTCTGCAGGGAGTACTCGACCCTGCCCGCCCATGTGAGGCTCCCACCTCAAAAGCCAGCTTCTCCTCCTGGCCAGGTGAGGACGAAAGCTCCCTGTGGGCACAGAGCAGGACAGCTGCCCTTTCCAGAGATCCGCCACCCTGACTGTCAGACAAGAGGGCTCCAGGGCTGGCACAGGGTCAGGCACACAGCTCTATCTTGAAGTTGGCCTTTCTTAAAAACCCAAACATGATTAAGCGCCACATTCCCAAGCTAAAAATAAGCATGGAGCCCGACATTTCCTAAGACCGAGCATCCAGCCAAGACTGGCTGTGCGACCCACCAGCACACAGCTTGGCCGACAGAACATGGCGCCTGTCATACCACCTCGGCCTTGCTAGGCCCAGGGACCTGTCCTCAGAGATGTGTGGCACTGGTGGAACCTCTGAGGCCTGGGACTGACCCCAAGTCCCTGGGTCCCCACATGCCCCAGGGGCCAGTGTCACCCACACCCTACAGACAGGGCCTCTGCCAGGTGATGGGCTTGAGACTCCCAGCAGCAGACAGGACACCAAGGGGGAGCTTCAGCCATACCAGGGACCAGCACTGAGAGAAGACACAGGGAATGCAGAGACAAATTCCAGGGTGACAGGGAGCTGAGGACCGGGTCAGGGGACAGCAAGGAAGATGGAGGGGACAGCAGAGGCCACATCTGCAGATGGAAAGGAATCAGGGGCAGAAAATGGACCCTACACCTAAGGTGGGGAGACAGGGAGGGACAGCGGGGAACAGAGTCAGGGATTTCTGTCTTCAAGGGTTTAAAGGAAGGGCTGCCCATCACCTGTGTCCCCATGACCAGCTCATTGCAGAGAGCAGAGTCAGCCTGCTGACATGCCCCCTGCCGCCCTAGGCAGGCTCAGGCTGAAGGGGGTTATCAGAGCTCCTGAGCACAAAACGAGATGGCTGAAAGTGCCCCCATGTGCACACACCAAAGCCAGGTGTGCAGTCTGCTCTGCACCGTGTGTGGCCTTGCTGACCCAGGTGAGGTGACAGCAGCCTTCCTTTCCTCTCAAGGCAGTGGGGGCTCCATGCCACTCTGCCCAGCAGGAAAAAGCCTGCTCCCTGCTCTGCCCTCCGGGATGTCAGCACCGCAAGGCCAGCTGCTGTCACAGAGAAGGCGTGAGGGGCCTGTGAGGTCTCCCCCATGCCAGGAGCCCAGGGGCTGAGCCCACATGAGTCCCCCTTGGGCTCTGGGCACCTCCCTGTGCCCCCACTGCAACCAGGACCCACTTCTCTCAGATGCTGCTAGCCAGGAGGGACCAGCCTGTGGACATGCAGGGTGGCCAGTGCTAGGGACGGAGAAGCTGCACTGGGCAGGGTGTGGTGGCCTCTTTTGCCTGTCCCTGTGCTCCCGGCTGCCCTGGCCTTGGTCTGCCCTAGGCTCAGGAAGGACAGCGCATCTGCTACCTCCACCGCCCTGCACACAGGGCGACGTGACGGCTCCTGCCAGCGGGCAGCAGAGGGCTCGTCCTTGGAGCGCTGCTCCTGCTATAAATACACACTGAGTCAGAAATCAGCCGCTTCCCGCGGCAGCCGGCCCTTCCCGGCTCTGCGCCTGGGACCGGGCCCTCCCCAGCTGGTGTGACCTACTTTCCCAGCTGAGTGACGCTGAGGGGGAAGATGGTCACTAACAGGCAGCCCTGTGTCTCTTCCCTGTGGCCAGGCAGGGAGGGTGACCAGGGCCAGCCCGAGCAGAGACCAGTACCCCCACCCTAGCAGAGCTGAGCCCAGGCGGGTGAGCAGAGGCTGCACCCCAGGGCCTGCATGTCCAGCCCAGGGCCACCCTCCATTCCTCAGGGCCAACAGAGACCTGGAGCCTGACCTGTGAGGCCCCAGCCCTCCAGCGTCTAGGAAGCAGGACCTCAGACTCCCAAGCTCATGGCCCAAGCTCAAATGCACTTCCTGCTGAGGCTGGACAGCCAACCTCCAGGGCTATGTCTCAAGGGCCCAGGAGTAGCTGTTTCCCTGTCCTGGGTGGCGACCCCTTCCCTCAAGGATACTGCCTGCCCCTGGACCCCAGATGCATCTGCCAGGTAGGTGTGAGACGGAGGCAGAACTTGCTATACACTGGGAAACACCCACACAACCACACACCATTCCAGTCCAGTCCAGGGAGGGCGCAGACCAGGACAGGTGGTCACAGCGAGTGGCTGCTTCTGATGCACCTGCAGAGTCCCTGCTTCCTCAGTGAAGCCTGCTGTTTGTGCCCTTCCTGGTCCTCCTCTGCTGGTGCCTCCCTGCCGGCCAGGCTGTTCCTTGGGCCCTGGACAAGGGCTGTTTCTGCTGCCTCCGGATGGTGACCAGGCAGGGGATGGGGCCTGCTGAGTGGCCACTCAGATAACCCCCCAGGACGAGTAGACATGTGTGTAGAAGAACCTGAGGAGACCCCTGTCAGAGTTCCTGAAAGCTCTGGGTCAGAAGACCCCTCTGCAGCCCTATGTGGTAATGCACACCTACATCCCAGAACTC
This sequence comes from Dinomys branickii, assembly GCA_004027595.1. Classification (NCBI taxonomy): domain Eukaryota; kingdom Metazoa; phylum Chordata; class Mammalia; order Rodentia; family Dinomyidae; genus Dinomys; species Dinomys branickii. The sequence continues at coordinate 47,575 of PVLD010001012.1, read as the reverse complement.
TGGGAAGCTGAGGTAGGAGGATCACAAGCCAGCCAGGGCAATTTAGTAACTTAGCAGGACCCTGTCTTGAAGTAAAAAGAGGGCTGGACATGTAGCTCAGTGCAAAAGCCCTGTGTTCAATCCTCAGGGCTGAAAGAGGAAGGGACATGGATCTGTCACAGCCCAGACTTCACTGGGCACAAAGTGCAGGCCAGCCCTGGGCCCTGCCCTCTTCTGCACCTCGGGTGCTGGACTCCCAGACTGGCCCACAGGCCCAGCTCACCCCGTGCAAGGTGCACATGGCATCCCTTGGCTGTGTGCTGATGCCTGTCACTCCTGCATGTGTCCAACATGTGCGTGGCCCGGTGCCTGGTCTCCTCCAGGCTGCGTGATCACAGGGCATGGCCGTGGCTGTCCCCGAGTGTACCCTCTGGGGGGAACTGGAGGGGATTCCTACTGCCCGGGCCCCTCTGGCAAAAGTGCCGAGCTGAAGTGGACAAAGGTATCCAGCAGCGTGGGTGCAGCTGCCCCAACGCTCACCCTCCATGCAAAATAGCTCATTTGGGGAAACTGAGGCAGGGAGGCTTGGCCTCATGGGGCTGACAGCTACGGTGGCCGCCCCCACGCAGGGCTTTCCTCAGGCTGCGAAGGTGCTGAACACCAACCCTCAGCTGTCCTGGACTCCAGGGAGTTCAGTGAGGCCCAGAGATGACACCGGGGTCATCTTCAGTGTCCTCTGCCTGTTCCATCCTCAGTTCCTGGGTCACCAAGGGTGAGCGACCCCTCATCACCAACAGGGCCTCCGAGGGTGGCTCTCAGCGAGCTGTGGAGGCCTCTGCCTGGAGACAGGGACACAGCTTCTCAAGAGTAGCAGGACACCAGCCCTGGGTGTGGGGATAGAGGGCAATGGCTCCTTCCTGCCCAGATTCTGCTGTTCGTGACACAGGTCTAGAGGAATAAGTGAAGGAATTAAACCAGGTGAGTTTGTGTTAAAGCCATTAACGTGACACCATTACCTGCCACACAAGATAATGTTCGCTCTGCTACGTGAGGGACCCAGGTTCCGGCCATTGGACCTGAATCCGTCCCACAGTCATTCCATCTGGGGGCAGAGCTGAACCCTCAGCAGCACATTTTCCACGTGGTTCCTTCTGTTCAGGAGGTGCTGGCATTTCAAGCTGGGTGATTAGCACCTCACTGGTCCTCCTCACACATCCCATCTTTACCTCTCTCCAGTGAGTTCTCCTGAGTGCTTGGGTGGGCAGAGAGGTCACCTGAGGGTGACTCAGTGTTTGCCCTCGCAGGCTGCACTGACAGGGGCACTCTGCTCACCGTGTGGTGTGGGCCTGCAGATGCCAGGGCCTTCTGCTGCAACAGGGCAGGGTGGGTGTTCGTTGTCTCCAGATCACATCTCCTAAGGCTTTTTCGTTTGGGAAGAATTAACAGTGGGGCCAGAGGTGCCTTGACTTGGGAGGACCCCCAGTATGAGGGCTTCGGCACAGACAGGACATTCACAGACCCCACCACGCATCCACAGGGAGCTGTGCAATGTAACACTGGCCTCACCGTGGCCGTGTGGTGCCAAAAGGCCCACCACTGTTTTATGCTTGGAAAGCTGCATGATGAGAAGCTGGGTCTCAAGAGGGCCCCTTCTGCAGGTCAGGTGGGTCCTAGCCCCCATACCGGCCAGCCAGGGCATAGGACAGCACAGGACTATCTCTTGGGTTGGGAAACAGCCCCAGCCCAGGAGCCCCCTGTACAGCACTGTGGCAGGATCCCAGACACAGTCTTTGGTGATGGCAACCCCCCACCTGCTCATGAAAGATGCCAGTGTGCTTGTTTTGGTCTGTTTTTACCTCACATGAACCGCAAGCAGGGCCACTGAGGAAGGATGGGATTATTCAAAGGTCCTTAGTCAGGGCTGGGGTCTGAAGAATGCAGGGCAAGACACAGGGAGCGAGCTGGTCCCTTCCTCACCAGCCTTTAACCACAGCCCACTCCCCTTTGGCCTTAACTTCACGGCCCCCAGCATCCCCAGCTCTAAGTGCTCATCCTGCTGACACCCCACAACGGAGGCCCTGGGTACCCCGTCCTCAGAACATTCTGCTCAGCCCCACACTTGTGCCACAAAGGGTTTGTGCCTTGTGCTGCTGGGATGGCCACCTGACACACTTGCTCCCAGAGCCCGGGACAGACAAGCATGGGAAAGAGTGGGGCCCGGACACCGCCAAAAGTCCAGGAGGGGTGTGCGCCTTAGGCCAGCCTCTGGCATTTGTGCGCTGGGAGCTGTCCCAGAGGAGGCCAGGAGACACAGCCTGGTGTGGGGTGGGGCCCTGAGCAGGCTGGGACTGCAGGCTGATCAGGGCACCTCCAGCAGGCTGGGGAAGAAGGAAGCCGTGGGGAGGGGCCAGGGGCACACCCTGGGGTACAAGGGACACAGTCTCTGCACGGGTGACCAGGGGGGCCTAAGAAGACTCAGGGCGTCTAAGGGCAGTGGACTTGGGGAAGGCAAAGAACTCACATGGCCTATATCCAGAGGTGCAGCCTCGCCCCAGCAGCCACTTCTTAATTCTGCTCCCGAAGTATCACAACACCTGACACCCACCGCTTAGAGGCAGGGAGATGTCATGTGGCTCATGTTTCAGGAGATCCAGTCCATGGTTGCTGGCTCCAAGGCAGGGTGTCATGGCGGAAGAGTGGAGAATGAAAGATGGCTGCCGGAAGCAGAGCAGGGGATCAGCTCTGAGAGGAAGGGGCCAGAGAACAGATATCGCACTCATGGTTACGCCTCCAGGTCCCCTAGACACGCCCAGGAGAGCACTCCCTCAGTCCCTGGAGGCTTCCCAGGCCTAAGCTGACACATCAGGCTTTGTGGCCTCACACGTGGGGTGTTAAGAAGCAGAGGCCGGCTGCAGGCTCCCTATTCCAGCCCAGGATGAGCAGTAGCTCGCGGGGAGCTTGGGGCCCACTGCTGAGTGGCTCTCGGGGCATGCAGAGGCTCGCCAAGGCTCCTGGAACGCAATTCCCTGGCGGGCTGGGATGACGTTCGCATTTTTCTAGGTGTGTATAGTGGAAACGAAACCAAAATATTATCACAAGGCTAAGTTTGTTTTACAGCTGCTGTGATGGATGATGGTACTTGTTTGGGTTCTGTGTAAACAGCTCGCCCTATGCCCTGAGCAGCCATGGCTTCTGCTCCCTGTCCCCAAGCATGGGGCTGAGGGCCATAGTTCCAGTCCCTCATCCAGCAGACATCAGGGGTCTGGGGACCCCTGGGCCACAGGCTTACCCTGACAACATCTCCAGGCATGGAAGGAGGAACCATATTCCATTAGGATGGGTTCTGTTCCCAGGGCTGCCAGGGGCCCTGACAGTAGGCACCATGGCTCTCTCTAGACAGGGCTCCTACAGGTGGTCTTTCCTGCCACAGGTCCATTCAGATTGTGGGACTCTTGGCCACAAGAAACCCGCAGGGACAGCAGTGTCCCTGACACCCAAGCTTCCCCAGGGGGCTTCATGAGATCTCATTCCCGGGCCCCCAATCCCCTGAAAGCTCTGACCTGGTGGTGGGGGAGAAGGGAGAGGGAGGGAAGGGACCTTGGCCTGTCCACTGTCCTCATGTCCCCATGTCCCCATGTGCCCCGGGCTCTCCCAGGGCACTGCACAGTCCCTGTCCTTGTCTGTGTTCTTCACATTATGTCCAGTAGCAACCACAAACAATCACAGGGCCAGGCGTGGCATGTGCTGAGCTTAGAAAGGAGGGAAGATGGCTCAGGCGAGTCCTGAAGAAGACTTGGACCGCCCACAGCTGTGCCCATCCCAGCTCCCGCTACCCCGGACCGGCTCTGCAGTGATCCCATCTCCACCTCCCCTGGGTGACACGGAGAGGCCAGCACCTTGCCCAGGCTGCCCAGCTGGAAAGCTGGTCACCTGGCCCCAGGCTCACTCCCTGGCACAGCAAGACCAACCACCCCTGATGGGGCCTTGGCTAATCAGGCTGCTGTGTTCTGTCTCCAAACCAAAGCTGTGTTATCTATGCCCACAGACTCTCCTGCTTCTGCCAGGCGGCCGGGTTATCTCGTCTCTCACGTCTTCCCACAGATGGGGTCCAGGCTCAGTTCAGAGTCTACTCACTGTTCACAGTGGAAACACAGGAGGGGTGGGTAGGGGGAGGAGGCGCACTGTGGGTGCTCACCGCAGCTGTCTGTGCGGGTCAGCGTGGGCTCCTCCAGGGCACCACACCGGCCTGTCTTTGCCCTGTACCCCAGCCTTCTTGATGACTAGGGCGCCCTACTGTTCTCACAGTCCTGGTTCTCTGGGTCCTGCCTTTGGAGACGCCCGTGCCATCCCCAGGGTTCTCACTCACTCTGCTGTGATAGATGTGCATCTCCAGCACGTGTTGCCTGAGTTCACCTTGCACCCTGCACCCTTGAGGTCCGCTTGCCTGCCATGTGACCAGGCCTGTGCAGGGGCCACAGAGCCAGGGTCTGTGGAGGGGAAGTGACCCAGCTGCCATCCCCAGGACCTAGTCTGTGGTGGAGGCGCCTCACAGCTGGTGTGGAGTTGGCCCTGAAGGACACCCCCAGAGCCCCAAAGCGTAGCTGCATGGACTCCAGCTCTGAGTGGCCTCAAGTAGGGCATGTCACACAGTGACAAGGACATACCAGCAGGCCCCTGAGGGGCAGGGTGTGGGGGACTGTCCAAGCGCAGGCTGGGGGAGCCCAGAGGGTGGTGGCTGTGGCACAGGAACCCAGCAGCTGCTGGAAGGGCAAGCCTGGGACAACAGCCCAACACTGAGGCACAGGGGGCCAGTGTGGCCGGGCTGTGGCCAGGCACTGCTGGCCGGGCTCCTGCTGGCCAGTGTGGTCCATGCAGGGAAGGGGAGCAGGGCCTAAGGACCCCAGGGAAGCTGGGGGAGGCAAGAGATGACAGAACACATGCCAGGCCAAAGAAGCCTGCCAGACCCGACCAGTGACAGCCAGGGAGGCGGTGAGCAGCCGGTGTCATCCCCCTCCTGAGACAATGTGGGGACACCCAACCCAGGGGGCATCACCTCTCAACCCAGACTGGGGCCCTTGGTGAGTTGGAACAGGAGCAGGGAGACAACTCCAAGCCAGGAGCCACAGGTGCGAGGCCCACACCTGGAACCCTTCTGAGGCTGCGGGACCCAGGATCCTGTCCCAAGCTTGCACTCAGGAAACAAATAGCAACACGGAGGCTCTCCACAGGCATGAGGCGGAGCTCAGTGAGGCAGCATTTCCTCTGGCAAAAACGCACGATGACCAGAATAGTGGATTTTGCTCCTACTTTGGTGGAGTTTGCATGTAAGAGCAAATGCCTACATTGTGCTCAGCAGAGAGTGTTCAGGTTTGTCCTGAAGACACGCCCGTGTGTGTGCCCACATGCAGACGCATGAACATGCACACCCCCCATAGTATGCTCAGGCTGTGCTCAGCTTGAATCTCAGGGTTGTTTGGCCTGGCTAGTGTCTTCTGGGGACTCGGCACATCCTGAGCAACCTCAGGGCTAAGGCCCCGAAGGACAGGTGGGAGGTGGGAAGCTTCCCTGGGAAGGACAGGGAATTTGGCCACCTGGCCACATCACTGCCAGCCTGCCCTGAGGTGGGGACACTCCCCAGGACACACCACCTTCCTTGGGCACCACTTTCCCATGTGGAGGCTCTGGATGCCAGGGCCGTCTCAGTAACCAGCAGTGACTCAGAGGCCGGGGCCCATCATGCTCACTGTGATGCAGGCCCCTGTGCGATATCCCAAGCAGGCTCTGGGGCTCTGTCCCTAGCCATCTGGCTTGACTCCCTATGGCTCTGCCTTCAGCCTAAGCCCAGCCACACAGAGGCCAGGATCCAGGGCCGGGCATGCCGTGACCATGGTGTACAGGCATCTGTCACTTCCTAGGCTGCAGGACAGGCCCCAGAACAAGGGACTCCCTCCTAGCCACTGATGCCCCTCAAGGGCTGTTCAGGGCCGGCACAGTAGGTGGTCTGCCTGGCTCAGGGGCTCCTGACCCAGTTGCCTAGGGTCAAGGTTAGGGCCACGTGATGGGGACTGGGGACCCCCTCCAAGGACACAGGGCAGGTGGCTGCTGAGGTGGGACTTTCCTTCCTTGGCTTGGTGGCCTATGGATCTTAGAGCGTGCAGAATCACACTGGCCAACAGGGATACACAGACATTGCTGGTGGCCCTGAGGAAAGGTTCAAGGAGCAGAGCAACCCCCTCCCTCCTCCACTTACGTTCCAGCCTGCTCCCTCTTCCTGTGCATGGGCTGAGCTCCTGCAGTGAGGTTGAGCGTGAGCATGATGCAGGTGGCCCCGGGCTGCTGAGGGCCCAGGTCTCTCCAGAGCACAGCGCCTCTGAGTTCATGCAGGGCTGCCCAGACCGGGTCCCAGCCGGCAGCCATGAGCATGGGGTGGAGCCTCGGGTGGCCCTGCTGGGCACAGGACTTGGCAGGCGCTGGGCCATTAGGTCTTTGGTATAAGTGGGTGCCAACCATGCCCCTGGCAGGAGGAAGAAGGCTCCAATCCCTCCAGGGAAACTGGGAGAGGCCTGGGTCAGAGCCTGGATTTTCCAATCAACATTGTCAGGTAATTAGACTCTTCCCAGCCCAGGGGAGCAAGGAGGTAATTAACGCCATGTTGGAAATCCCAGGTGCCTGGTGCAGAGAGCCCTCCTCAGCCCCATATGCCCTGAATGTCACCCATTGCTTGATTGCCCATGGGGGGGTCCCTGCATGGCAACTGCTCCTGGCCCACAAGACCAGGTGTCTGTGCATACATGCAGGGCATGGTGTCTGTGTCCAGACAGCGCTGTGTAAGTGTGCATGTGTCCAAGTGTGCATTTGTACATGCATGTTTGTGTGCAGTCTGATATGGAAGTGCACCTATGTGTGTGCAGTTTGCAGTGTGTGAAATTTGTCCCAGCTGAGCCTGGGGAGCAGGCGCACTCACGTAGGAGGCAGTCAACCTGACCCCGGGTGTGAGGGCCACCTGACCCCGCCATATCAGCCCTGCTTGTCACATGGCTGCTGGCACAGAGGTGACACCTGTACAGGAGGTGGATGGGTGTGAGGAGGGCAGGGCTTTGGGAGAGGAGGGAGCCACCTCCCAGTGCTCAGCATGCCTCGGTTTCCCCTCCTGGGGAGGAAGGGATCATGCCCACTCCCGGGCTTTCCAGCCAGTGCTCCCCACCAGCACCAGAGCTTCGTCTTCTGGGTGGAACAGGACAGAGCGACAGGAGGAGGAGGGGATCTCACGGCGTCTCCAGCACTAGAAAGAAGTACTTGGATACAGAAATGGAAGTAACTGCCTATTTTCTCTGACAAATATTCTACTGAAGATTTTAAAGGTAAGATTCCCAGATATAAAGAAAGACCTAACTACTACCCAGCACCAGACAGGCATCACTGTAAGCTGCGTCACTCTGACACCTTGGAAGAAAACTCAGTTGAGCTGGGTCTCTGGCTTCAGAACAGGCAGAGGTCTCAGGGCAGGGACAAGCCTTGGCTTCTGAGGATGGCGGGGGCCAGGCTCCTGTTATCTTGCCGGCCAGCTGGCTCCCTCACATCCTGGAGGCTCGGGCTGATTGCAGCACCCCGGACACTGGTCACAGGCAGCAGCTGGAGTCACACAGGCCTGGGTTTTCCCTGCCCACGCCAGGGTGGTGTCCGGGAGCCACATCTGACGAGGCCTGGGTGGCAGCCAGCACTCCCAGCATCTTGGAGCGATGTTATCACTGCAGGAACATTCCAGAAGCAACACGCCTGGTGTTTGTTCAACTCCTGGCTCCTGAGCGGCACAGAAGCCGTCAGATACATTAGCCCAGCCCACCTGGGAGCCACGTCTGTGCCTGTGTCCCACCATATCCACTGGGCTGCTCAGCCACAGGCCTCCCTTTGTGAAAGCAAGTCACAAGACACCCAGTTCAGCCTTCGTGGCTGGCCATGGATGGGGCTGTCGCCAGCCCAGCACCCCAGAAGTGCAGCATGCGGCTTCAGGCCTCGTGCTGCGTCCCAGAGCCAGAGCCGGTGGGGCTGCACAGTGGACGAGGGCTGCGCTCAGCTTCCTACATGGGTGCGCCGTGCATGCCCTCCTGCACACCAGGGGGCCTGGACGGGGGCCCAGGGACAACAGCCCTGTCAGCGGGGATGGATGGCCAGGCACACAAGCCTGTAGAGGGAGGTGGGGCACCTGTCAAGCAGGCAGCGCCACCTCACCTGGGATGCCATGGACAGCCCGCAGGCCCCACCATGCCCACCCCTCAGCCACTCGCCCATTCCCTCTCTCACCCACCGGCTCTCCTCTAGGGCTCAGGGGCCCAGGACACAGGGCAGATGTCTCTGCCCACAGGAAAATAGCCGGGAAACTTTGGGCACGTGGCTGCAGTGACTCAAGGGTTGGGAGCCCGAGGCTGAGGCCCTGCCTGCTTCCCAGTTGTGTGCACTCCCAGAGTCCTTGCCTCTCTGCCCCACCATGAGGGCCCCTGCCCACCCCAGCACCTTCTCTCCTGGCTCTGTAAGTGGAGGGACGGGGGCTTCAGAAGCCCTGGTGCCCACGGTGCCCCCAGAGGATGTCTCCAGAATGCCTTGTCCACCAGTGTGGAGCAAGGCTACACTCTGCAGATGTAGTTCTGAAGTGGCCACACAGAGGACAGTGGCCGGCAGGCCAGCATGACTGTGTCCATCTGACTCGAATGGGCTATGGGAACATCCTGTTCCCAGCACGCACACAGCCACCTGGCTGTGGAAATCCCAGCCAAGCGGCTCCTGTCACCTGCTGCAGCAGCCACAGGAACCACTGCACAGGCAGTGTGAGCAAGGTCCTCAGCTGAGGGCCCACATCTGCCAGCAGCAGGCCGTCGTGACGGACAGGTCCCAGCCTGCCACCTCCGTGCGGCCCTGGGATGGTGTGGGCAGCCCAGCCCCGCCTGGGGATGAGGGGCCCTTCGCCCCAGTGCTGGCCCCTGTGGTCATTTGGGGGCATGTTACCTCAGCTTCCCACGCCTGTGATGAACAGCCAAGTAACTTGACAGGCTTGCCCTAGCTCCAGTTCCAAGCTGCCCTGGTCCTGCGCTGAGGTAGAAATCATGGCGAGGAGTGGGGTGGTGGTGGCTGCACCCCCAGCATCCAAGAGGCACAGGAGCAAGAGGCTGCATGGAGGTCACCACCCATGTGGTGTTGCCAGTGGCCGGCCCTTTTCCCGCCTGCCCTCCCACCGCACTTGCCCCAGCCTGCAGGGACAGACACACCCAGGGCAGGCTGGCCTGTGAGGGCCCCAGGAAGCTTTTATCTGCTCTTTACCCTTGAAATCAGAAAATGGGACAGAAGGCTCCAGGGTTTAAAAAGCATAAAAGCCACTCAACTGCATAACTTTCCACTTAAGTTTATTACAAAGCAATTCATGTTCATTCTACAAAGACAGGCAAACAGTGAAGTTCCCAGATGTCCACCTGACAGGGGTCTGCATCTGTGCACACACAGGAGGACTCGTGTGTCCTGTCTTGAGAATGTGGGGTGCCTGGTTCCACGGAGACCTCAGCAGGCAGGTGCTCAGCTCCCACATCCATGGCTGCTGGGATGAGGAGTCAAGGGACCTGGACAAGGGACCAGGTCTGCTGGCCCCTCCTGCACTGTCATACCTCAGCTCATGCCCTGCAGGGAAGGACCTGGTACTCAGGGAGGGAGGGATGGTGGGCAAGGGCTATGCCAGCCAGGAAGGCCCAGGTCACCTAAGACCAGCAGCAAGGCACAGCTCATGGGTCACTGGCAGAGCAGGCAGCCAGGGATGGCTCGCACAGCCACACACGTGAAGTAGCACAGCCTGAGGACAGAGCCACCTGCCAGGCTGCGCACGCAAGGCTCTGTCCCGTGCTTCCTGTAGAAAGTGGTGTCACCAACACCTCTAGACTGCTCTCTCCGCTGGGAACCTGCTGTTGTCATGGCGGATGGCAGCCAGACAGGGTCGGGCATGTAGTCTTGGCTGGATCCAGCAGACTTGGAATCTGCCACCAGTCCTCATTTGTCCCTTTTCGGTACCAGCTGCCTCCAGGGTGTCTACACCGTGTCTGCAGTCTCACTGGTCTCTCAGGAAAGGGGCCCAGATGTGGCCTCAGTGACACTGCCAAGCTGTGGATCCCACTGGCGGGGGGAGGCTGAGCACGCTGGCCAGGGCCACGAGCCTGGGGACATGGAGACAGGAGCAGGAGGGCAGCAGGTGCTGGGCCCTCAAGTGGGTCCTGAGCCTCTTGGGCCCCACCACCGCCCTCGCCCAGGTCCCTGCAGCCAGGGGGCAGCAGGTCCTCAACAGCAGGGGTGAGGGCAGCTGGGAGAGCGCAGAGCCTGCAGCAGGCACACCATCCTCCCTTTCACACCCCTGCTGATTACGAGTGTGAAGCTACCTTCCTGGGGGCTGGGCAAGCGGCCCCCAAAAGGATGTGAGCAGCCCAAATGAGCAGTCCACAAGGGTCATGAGGAAACTGCAGCCCTGGTGAGGGTGGGGTGGATGAGGGGACAGCAGGGGGACATGTGTGACCTCTGCACCCTTGGTGACCAGGGGCAGCACAAAGGTGTCAAGTTTGGCCCAAGGGCTACTGCAGGAGTCTGTGAGGTGCTCAGCCAGGTGTCCTGCCCAGGTCTCTGCACCATCAGATTCCTTCTGCAGGCAAAGCTGGGAGCCGGTGTTTGTGTCCAATGTGGGAAGGCCAGGCCTGAGCATCCCATGGGACACACGTGGGCCCTGCCAAACCACCATCCCAGCTGTACCAGGCTCTGCCCCAAGATGCAGGGGCCCTGGGTGGCAGGAGTCATGAAAGCTTCACTGACCACACAGTAGCTGCTCTCCACCCCGCTCAGCTGAAGGCCCTGCTGGGAGGCCCTCACTGAGGGTGCAGCCTCCCTGCACCTCTGCCCAGGATGTGCTCGGGGCATGTGGGACTCCACCCTGGTCACAGCTGACCAGCACCTTTCAGCTGCATCTGGAGGGCCAGTTGCTGCCCAATGGTCAGCAGGGGGCTGGCTCTGTAGGCTGGGCTGGCCAGCAGTTTCCGAAACCGGATCCTTTCTTCCTCACTGAAAGAAGAAACACAGGTCAGCAAGTGGCAGTGAAATACCCAGCTCTGTAGCAGGAGCCAGGAAAAGAACCTATCACCCAGGGTGTGGAGAAGCAGCCACCCCACATGCAGGGCCCAGACACAGCAATGGATAGCACAGCCTGGCATCATCACCCAGTGCCTAGTGCCTGGGGACACAAGGGGGCTGCTCTGGGGGCCACTTGCCTGCCCAGGGCTCTATGGGGGCTTGCCCTGCTGCACAGAGATGGCAGGGTGGCAGCTTGCCTGCCCCTTGCCTGCCCAGGGCTCTGTGGGGGCTCACCCTGCTGTGCAAAGATGGCAGGGTGGCAGCTCACCTGCCCTGCAGACTTGTGGGCCCTTACGTAAGAGGCACCTGCTCCCCAGCGAGCCCAAAATAGCCATGCATGATTGCCTGAGCAGGGGGTAGGACAGGCTCTTGCACAGGGGCTCAGGGCCTGTGCTGCATAACAGCCAACCACCCCTGCCCCTGCCGCCTGCTCTAACCCAATCGGGTCACCCCCAGGAGCGCTCTGCAGCCCAAAGGCTGCATGAACCCTCAGGCTGGTACTCCAGGGGACCATGGGAGCCTGGAATGTAACTTGCAGACAGAACCTCCGGTGGTGGCTCTAACACACAGAGGCCGAGTCACCGGGGACTATAGCCACATCCAGACCATGGTGGCCTGGGCTCGGGGTTGTCACGGGGATGGCTCACATATGGCCCAGGCTGCCAGGGCCCTGCTGGGGAATATCATCTCCTCCTCCTGATGGCCCCACAACCCCCCACTCCCCAAAGAACCTAGTGAAAATTCTCAAACATGGGGGACGCTGATGGCATTGCTGAAAGCGCTGCCCCAGGGTACACCTGGCAGTGGCACCTGAAGAGCCATACTCACAGGAGCTGCTGTCTCTGGGCTGCGCTCATCCGGCTGAACTGGGCTGGTAGGGGCTTTCTGCTCACCCTGCTGTGAACAGAGGGTCCTGTCACATGAGAGACCTCCTGGGCCTCAGCAGCCAGAGTGCCCAGGCGAGGAAGGCGTGGGTCTGGTGCTAGCTGCAAGTGCTGGGCAACTGTACAGACAGCTGCCACCACTGTTTTTCCAGCCACTATGTCTGAGATGATGCCCACAGCCTGAGTGACACGGCCTGACACCCCCAACTCGTACATCAAGTCTTCCATGCCTGGCCCAGGCCAAGAAGAGCCAGTCGTCAGGCTGGTGCCTACCAGGTCTACAAGCAGACACTGTACCTGTTCTGAGAGGAATTGGTTACACTGCTGTGACTGTGAGACCTAGATGCAAATTCCTATGTGCTGAGGACACTGGTGTGTGCTGAGGAACCCCCAAGTGGGAGGTGGCCCCTGACCAGATGTCTCTAGGATCTTCCAAGCCACTGCCTGAGCCTGATTCAAGGCACAAGGGGTGCCCCACGCACACTGCAGAGCTCCTGCAACTCCGCAGGGACCTGCCCCACCCCCTTGGCCCGGGGTTCAGCCCAGGCAGTTGAGCAGCCACCAGGCTTCCTTCCTGGGGAGCTATACACCTGACATGAAGCCAATGGTAGTGCCACATGCCACCTGCCATGGGGTGGCCTGGGGGGAGAGCAGAAAAGAGCCCAAGTTTTGGGAAACACCTAAATTTAGCCTGCTGACCAGGGGGCCTGATTTCTTATTCATGTTTCTTCTAAAATATGAATGGAAGACATTTTCTGTCTTCCCAAAATAGTGCCTGAGCTGCCTCCTCCCCCCCCTGCCCCCGGAAGAAGACTGTTGGGAGCTGGTGCTTCCTGCCCAGCCTGTAGGACGTGGCCTTCCTAGAGGAGGCCTCATGCCCCTCACCTGCCCACTCATTCCTGCCTGACATACCCAAATCAAACAAGGCTGGTGCCACAGGGACCTGGTCCCTTAGCTACACTGGCAGCAGTGTGGGCTGGGCTGGGGGACAGCTAGAGCTGCTCTGAGCCCCAGGGAACCCACAAGTGGCCCGCCATACCCTTGTGCCTACTGGAGCTGCCACTGTGCTTCCTAATCTGGGGGTCCATTCGCCTGTGGAGGGCAACCCCATGCCAGGATCCCCCAGGGCACTGCACTGCTCTGGGGCAGGGACATTACTGGGCCACAGCGGCCAGACACTGGTAGCTGAGCTGTTGGGTAGCATGTGCTGTCACCTGTACCAACAGGAACCTCCCTTACTAAGAGAAACCATGAAGAACAGGTGGGGTGAGGTGAGGAGAGGAAGCCGGGCTGCTCCCACAAGACCCTGCCTTGTGAGGGCCCGGTGGACACAGTGCTACCATGTGAGCCCGGCGAGGAGCAGCGATGAGGAGCACAGTGACCCTGACGCCCCCTGGCCTGCAGCCCCGGAGGCCCAGCACATTCCTCCTAAGGCTGGCGGGTAGCTGTTTACACAGCCCTCCCTTCCAGGATCCCAGCACATTTTTCAGATGAGAAAACTGAGAAGAGGGGAAGGACCTTTGACCAGGTCGCATTTTTGCTCAAGAACCAGGCGTGGAATCTGCAGGGCAGCCCTGTCGCTGTCTCACCCTGCCCCACCCTGGTGGGAGCCCCTGTCTCTGCAGTGTCCTGGTGCCTCCATGGTGGGAAGCCCCCGGGACCTTCAGGCTTGGGGACAGCGCACGTCCCTGCTTCCCCTTGGAAGAAAATTCGGCAGTAGAAAAGAATTCTTTTTAAGACAGCAAAATTAGAAATGTGGGAGATAAAGACGGAAGCACTGTCAACTGCTCCCTAAAGCTGAGGTCCCCATCTCATCCCCAAAGCTTGATGAGGACAAGCTCAGGTCCACCCAGGTCTCTAGGCTCTGCGGAGGAGAAGCACAGCCAGTGTGGACAGGTGACTCCCCCTACCTCCCCGCCCCCCGCCCTCCTCTCCCTGAGAGGAGCAGGATGGAGGCACATGCAAAGGCCCTGAAGCCAGGACAGGACACACACTGGGGGGCCACATGCTGCAGTCAGACTGGGAGCCACGGCTGATGGAAAAGTGGCAGAGTTCAGGTCAGCAGGGCTGGGGTCTCAAGGCGTGGCCTAAGTGCTCCCAAGCGCCAACAGCCACAGTGCTCACTACCAAGTACAAGGATCTCATGTCAGGTACAACTGAGCTCAGAGGCCTCCTGCTCCCCACATGGGGCTCCCATGAGCTGGCCCATGGGACACTTACCCTTTGGGCAGTGGCGGGCAGTAGGCCTCCAGCTCCTCCAGCTCTGGTAGGGCGTCCCTCAAGGGGTGCAAGTCGCCCACCACCACCATGGCCCGGCGTTTCTGCTCCTTCTTGCGCTTCTGCTCAGTCAGCTTGATGGCTTCGATTTCTGGGGCAGAGGAGACAGGGTCACAGAAGGGGATAGATGTCTATCATCTGCACACCTCCTGCTCTCCGTCACTCACACCCCACCGTGGGGTCCTCAGGGTCAGTGGCTCCGAGCTATTTTTTCCCCATAATCACAGAGCAGACTTTTTAATTATAGGCTGAGCATAGCTTGGAGCTGAGGCTGGGGCTGCTCCCTCAGCAGGGATGTGTTGGCACAGCCTGTGCTTCTGGCTGCAGTGCCAGCAGCCTCTGCCCTGGAGAATCTAGACCAGTATGGCACTCCCTACAGGGAGGCCTGGTGGCAGGAAAGACACTGCTCGCTCAGCACCAACATGAGGGTGGGCGGGGCAAGCCCTGTGCCAGGAGAAGGGTCAGGGGTACAGACAGGGAGAGGAGGCGTGGGCAAGGGCCTACAGGTCTGCAGGGAGGGGCGTGGTTCCAGATGTGCCTGTCACCAGAGCAGCCGTGTCAAAGCTGCATGGGGAGAAAGGTCCCAGTGTGCTGTACTTGGGCTCCCATGACAAGGCCCCCGACCCCGCTCTGGGATTACTAAGATCTGCAAGGTAACAATTTGGTGGCCTAGGCACCGCCAGGGACAGCCCCTCCCCTGGAGAGCCAGGGTCCAGGAGGGCAGGTGGGCGGGAGGATTAAGGAGGCAGAGAGGACAGGGACTGCGGACCCCCGAGTAAGGAAGACAGGGCCAAAGGCCTGGGCCTAAAGGAGGGCGGTGTCTGACCCAGGGCAGAGACAGGTGGCAGATTCTGGGCCAGTGTCCACAGCCACTGTGCTCTGGCATCACCTGCCCAGGGCGCCAGGAGGCAGGCAGTAAGAGGGCAGGCATGAGATGGCATGGCCAAAGCATGGGTGGTTCCAATACACAAGGAGTACAGCCAACTGATGAATGCACAGCACAGAAGCACACACTCCTGAACATGCTACGGAGCCCACAGAGTCCTGCTGGACTGCTGTGAGACTGTAGCGAACTCAAGGCACACAAAACTACTGTAGAAAAAATAAAATCAAGTGGAGTTCTATAGACTAAAAGTGGGAAAAATTCCATTGACAATACAATCAAAAATTGCAAAGTATATAGCAGTGAGTTTGTCCAAACCAAACCAAGCACACACACACAGGAAAGCAAAAGCAAAAGCAAAACGGAAAGGGAAGCCTCTGCAAGGAGAATTGCACAAGGACAGTGGGCCTGAAGATGCAGTACTGTGGACGGTGACGCCCCCGACACCGCCCCAGGGCTCAGGGCAGCCTGTGGCCCACTAGGCTGCTACTGCTGTGCTCCTAAACAGAGTGACAAATGAATGGCACAATTCCACCGGGAAGCCAAGAACTGGGGACCCAGCTGACACTGTTGACAAGACAGGGGAGCTGGACTGAGCCTCTACACAGGCCGGAGCCACCCCAAGTACGAGGCATCCAGCGAGGAAAGAGGTCTCTGGACACCTGGTGGCAGAGCAGCTGCACGCCCACTGTAGGGTACAAAAGACCTGACTGTGGCCCACAGTCAGGAAGGAACACAGCTTGGACATAAAGCAGGTCCCTGAGTGTTTCACAAGAGAACACAGAGAAAATATCTTCATGACATGGAATTAGGCAAAGTTCTCTTAAATCCGACATATATACCGTAACCAGACTTCTTAAAATTAAACTCCTGTCACAGAAAAATTTAAGAAAATGAACAGGCCAATCACAGGCTCTGAGGAAATAGTTGCAAAACACATAGCTGCCCAAGGACTGGAGTCCAGGACACAGAGAGGACTCTGAGAACCTCAGTAATAAAAGGCAAAGAGCTTAGGAAAGGGACTTCCCACAGAGTAAGCACAGGCGGCAGAAGCTCCAGACAATGCCCCTCCCTGTGATGCTGGTCGGCACCGGAAAAGCCAGTGCCATCATCAGGCCAAGCCAGAGACATAGCACGCGTGAGCGAGGCTGTGGCCACCAGAACTCTCCCACGCTGCTGGTGGGGGCACAGAGGCATGACTTGATTAGAAGATGTCTGGCAGTCGCTCATGAAACTAAACATGCACCTACCCTATGACCCAGCGTTCCATTCCTAAGTATTTACACAAGAGAAATGAAAACACGGCCACGAAGACTCAAATGTTCATCCAGCCTTACTTGTTGAGCCAAACATGGCAAAGCCAGGTGCATCGCAGGAGACTGGGCCATGAGGGCGCACACAACAAGTTGCTCCAGAAGGCTCAGCCTCCACTCCATGCTGCCTGCAGACAGACAGACGGACAGGCAGGTAGACTGCAGGTAGGTAAGCCGGCAAGACAGTGCCTCCACAAACTCATCTTACAGGGCAGAGCTGTGAACCAACACAGCTGAGGGAGCCACCTCTGGGTGGGTGGTGAGGAAGCCAATACCTTAAAAGGGACTTAGCTGCACAGGCACACACAACCATCTGAAATCCCCATCACTATACACAAATAGTCTCCAGAGAAAAAGATGGAAAAAGGGTCCATCAACAAAACGAACCCCAGCAGAGTTACCTGGCAGAAGTATAATGATGTCTGCAGCTGGCTTTGGAATATGTAAAGTGTCACTGGGCGGACAGAGAGAGGGATTGACATGGGTGGTTGTAAAATGGAGGAGCAGTGCACCAACTGTAAAACCCAGGGAGCTGGCGTGAGGGTGCTCGGTAAAAAATGCTTCTCACTTTTCTGAATGCCATTTTGGACAACAAACTATGAAGTAAAAACGAGTTGGGAGATGTGGCTACCGCTGTACTCAAAGGCCAACTTACAGCCTTTTGTTCCTAAAGAACACACAGCAACAGGCGGGATGGGCCACTGCACACCAGCAACAGGCAGGGCGAGCCACTCATGCAAACCTGAAGAAATTCTGAGCATAAACAAATGACTCAGGAAACAGAAGAGTAGAGCTGAGAACTAAATTCAGGAATTTATGGACAGGGAGAGAAAACTTCCCAGCTAATTTAATCAGAAATGAAGCATAGTAAAGAATGACAAAGAGAACATAAAAGATATTTAATAAGGAGAAACCGGGCTGGGGATATAGCTCAGTGGAATGAGCACCTGCCTAACAAGCTTAAAGTTAAGGTCCTGAGTTCAATCCCCAGTACCGTCAAAAAGAAAAAAAAGAGAGAAACCGTCTGAAATCTTTTATTAGCAAAAAGCCTGGGTCATGGAGCAGCTGGTACATTGCTGCTGTCCTGGTGAAGTAGGGGCGGGCAACCAGCCTGGCCACAGAGGGAATGTGGCATCAGGACGAAGGCTGGGTGTTCTAGGTCTCCAGGCGCCAGACCAACCAGGAGGCACAAGGACAGTGCAGGTGGCCCACGCAGGAGCCCACGAAGTGGAATAAGCACCTGCCTGACAAGTGTTAAGGTCCTGAGTTCGATCCCCAGTACCGTGTGTGTGTCCTGGTCTCATCTAGCTTTTTGCTCATAAAAGATCTGCTCATTTCAGGAAAATATGAGTGGCAAAAATCGAGTCAAGGAATTAATGAAAAGACCAAGCACCAGAGATGAAAATTACACATCTCAAAAAGTAAACCCCAGAAATGCTCAGGTGGGCATAGCCATGGTCTATGAACACTTCCAGAGCTAGCTTACTGAGAATACCTCGCGTGATTTTATCCTGGGAATTAAGAAACAGAAAATGAAGACATGAACCATTTAAACAACACAAGTTAACACCCAAAAAGTGGCAAAGACATAAAATTAGTATTCCTGGAATAAACCAGCAAGATTCACTGAAGAACACAATTTTCACTGAAAAACACAATTTCTTTAAAACCCTTAAGAAAAGATAATGTAAAAGGCAAAAGGTTTATATGATCTGAAGAGAAACCAGAGTGTAGAAAAGATAATGCAAACCTTTCAAGAAATGAGATGTAAAGAAGGAAACATTTCAAATAAAGTTTACAAAGTCAGCAGAATCACAATAAAAAGATAACTATGAAAAAATCAAAAAGCAATCTTTTTTGTGTTCTTTGTGTAAAGACAAGAATATTTTTAGAAGAACATTAGCAGCTTATTAGCGTCATGAAAAATAACTACACATTCCGAGCAGGAGCGAGAGGAGAGGCACTTGGCCTGCTGGGGACTGGCTAGATGCCTGGGGCAGGCCTGCCCTGGCCCAGGCGGGAGGAGAGGGAGCTGCCTGTGCCCAGACCAGCAGGCAAAGGCGAGGACACAGCAATGTAGCTTCTGCAATTAAAACATTCATCACAGGGACCAACATAGATTTTAACAAACAAGGGGCCAAGAGCAGCAGCCTCCACAGATGGTTTTCTGGAAAGTGGAAAACGTGGGCCCTGCAGGTGCTCACATACAGCAGGGGCAGCTGTCACCAGAGCCTTCCAGCTGCCTCCCTGACAGGGCCAGGTGACCCCTTAGGGATCTGCTTCAGGCTCCTGGCACTGTGCTCCTGCAAGTGAGCCCTGGCATACATCCAAGTGCAGGAGGGAGCAGCCAACAGAGCTGCTCTGGAAGGGGAAGGTGCAAACTTACTCTGCAGCCATCGCTCCCGCCGCTGCCTGAGTTTCTCTTTCTTGGGCAAAATGGTCTTGGCCTCAGCACCTGAGGAAAGAAAATACGTGTTGACTCCTGAGTCCCCAGTGGGGCTTCAGTCCTGAGCTCTCAGCTCTGCCTCACAGTGCCTGAGGCTGGGACAGAGTGGATTCCCACTGTGCCGGCAGCAGCCCAGCCACTGCAGCTCAAAGCAGTCAGCTGTGCCATGGGGACAGCCAGCTCCGGACTCCAATCCCTTGGGCTCCATGCAGCCCTGGGACACATGCAGCATGTGCTCGCACAACACCAGGGCTCCCCAGGCACCAGCACCCCTCCAAGGTGATGGTCTAACCCCTCCCCACTGGCTGCCAGGAAAGCTAGGCAGTGTTACCGGTGAGGAGGACCTCTGCCCGCCTCACCCAGGGACCAAGCGCAGGTGACTATAGGGCCCAGAGGAGCCCCCGCCTACCCAGGGGATGTGAACTGGGCAGAGGCCCGCAGACACACAGGACAGTAGCCCTGCCTATGCACCTGCTTGCTCCTGGCTGCGCTCAAGGCCACCCCCCAAGACCACAGGACCACACCCTAGAAAGCACTGCCATCACACTTTCCCCAGTAAAGGCAGACTAGGACACCTGGGCGGGGCTCCTGCGTGGGCCACCTGCACTATCCTTGCGCCTCCTGGCTGGTCTGGTGCCTGAAGACCTAGAACACCCAGCCTTCGTCCTGATGCCACATTCCCTCTGTGGCCAGGCTGGCTGCCCACCCCTACTTCACCAGGACAGCAGCAATGTACCAGCTGCTCCATGACCCAGGCTTTGTATATGGGTGCTGCTACTCGGAGGGCTGTCTGACAATCCAGGGCATGGTGGGAGTGTAGGCACTGTCCTGTGCCTGGATGTGTGAGCCCTTCTTGTTCCAAGGCCACCTTCCCCGCCTGGTCCTAGGCCCCACCACTACTTCTCACTGTGCTGCCATGTAGGCTACAGAACAGGCCACTGGTGCTCTGGACATCAAGGGCCTAGCCCACTCAGCAGAAGACATGGCCTCACAGCACTGCCTGAGAGACCTGGCCAGATGTCTGCAGAGCCATCTGGGAACAATGAGGGAAGGTCGAGGTGCATCGGCTGTGGGGCAGCCAGTGGGCTCTGCATCCTCGTGAGTCCTTCCAGCTGCAGGGCAAGGCTGCCAGCACCTGCACCCTTCCCTGGGGCAGGGACACAGGGACATAGAGGGTGCTGGCAACGGGAGTAAATGTGGCGCTGAGGCCTGCCCATGCCTTCTCCTGCCTGAGGCACTGCCCGTTGTCTCTGGCTCAGTGTTTGGTCCAGATGGCTGTACAGTACCTGGTCCTGTGTGTATTGCACTTTGTGCTGGGAGGGGCTGGACCATCCCAGTGCAGAGGCCAAGGGCTTGTGAGTATGACTGTATCTGTAGACAGTGTCACAAAGCTAAGGTAAAATGAGGGGTCCAGGGTCCTTACTTAAGATGAGACCAGGACACACACACGGATGCCATCAGGGAGACCTCCAAGGGACCAGCCCTATGACACCATGCACCACCAGATCCCACCACCCTAGTACTGATGTATCGCACCGGGCCTCCCATAGGTGCCCTCACCCGCACGTCACCAACACCGGTGGTCACTCAGCAGGTAGAGGGTCTCTCTGTGAAAGCCTACGTGACTCGCCTGGAGACACTGGGGGCAACGGGTGAATTTCAGTCAGGAATCCACTGAACTTTCTATATGAGAAAGTGGGGCTCTGCAAGATCAGCACCTACCCAGAGCCATGAAGGTCGGCCAAGGACAGCACGTCCAGGCAGGGCAACAGCTGGGCCCCTGGCATGAGGACCCACAATGGCCCCCGGCCTTTTCATAAAGCAGTGCAGGCTGGGCGAACTCACATGTCACTTGGACCCTGGAATCCTTGGCTACAGGAGTCTGGGAGATGGGACTGGAGGCTGAGTTGCCAAAGTGAACCCTGACCCAGGCACGTCATACTTAGCTTCTGAAAGTGCTGAGAATGTACTCGGCCCCACATGTAGGACACAGGCTTCCCAGGCTCACTAGGCCCATCGGCCCAACACCACAAGGTGGGCAGGGCCATCTCCACACATCCCGGTAACCAGCCAGGCCCGCCCTCATTCACCAGAAGTGGTTGGGCTGTGTCCTCAGGGGTCACCACGGATGCAGGCCAGGTGGGCCAGTCCCACAGAGGCCAGGGCAGGGCCAGTAGAGATCTCCACCTCAAGACAGCCATGGCTCAGACATCGCTCAGACAGGGTGTGGCCAGGGGAATGTGGGCCACACCAGCCCCTGTGCAGATGCAGGACGCGGGACACAGGACACAGGGCTGGGGCCAGGCTGGGGTGCAGAGCAGGTTACTGGGTCATCGCTGCTTACCAGGCCCCCAGAGCCTGGTGTCCTTGAGCCAATGGGTGGGGTGCACTTCCTGTGCAATGTGTCGACACAGAGACCATGTTGCCTCTGCAGAGTCCTCATGGGCTCTGGATAGGAAGTCCTGGGGAGATGAGCCTGCTGGCACCCCTGTTCAGACTTAGGCTCAGGGCTGAGGATGGGAACAGACAGAGAACAGCGTGTGCCCCAGAGGCGGCTCTGGAGCAGGGCAGCCCTGAGGACAAGCCCCAGGCCTGGAGGTCAGGTGGCTGTGCCTGGCACTGCTCTCAGCGTCTGGGTAGATGCTGCCTGGCCTCAGCGCCATAGACTTTCCCAGCCTGCACTGAGGAGAACCCACACATGGAAGGGAAGGAAATAACACCCAAGTCCTGTAGAGAGCAAGGCGGAAGCCTTGCCGAACTATGCTAATCTCAAAGCAGGGCAGGGCAGGGCAGGGCAGGGCAGAACAGGACTAGAGCCACAACAAGTGACTCCTACAGCTTAACCCTGCCCAGGGCCACCATTGAGGGCATGGGGGGCTACGTCCCCATTTCTGGATGTGCCTCCAGCTGTTCCTTCCACACAGTGCCGTCTTTGTTGGGATATCAAGAGGCGGGACACGGCAGCAGACCTGGGGTTCAGCAGTGGGTGCTGTGCCAGCAAAGAGCATATCCTGGGGTAGCCGGGCACTTTAGCTGGTGGCATCAGGCACAGCAGAGAGACCAGACCCTGACCTGAATGCCAGGTCCAGGGCATCACCACAGCAGCCCCAGTGAGGCCAGAAGGGACAGGCGAACACACACCAGGGTGGCCGGCCCAGCCTGGTACCCAGAGGACCAGTACTGCAGCAGAATAAACAGGCTGGGTCTGGGGTAGGCCCAGCCCATGGTGGCAACATGGCAGCCCATGCCTTGGAACTCGAGCCACTGATCCCGTGGGCAGCAAGCCCCACCTTGGTGCCCTCCACTGCAACCCGCAGGCCCCACATCACCTGGTGCGGCTCAAGCTCAGGGTGGTGAAAACCCAGAGGAAGTGGGCTGAGAGAAGCGTGCTCCGGGACCGGGGTCAGGAGTGCACCTGGCCCCTGGCTCCAGGCCGGCTTTGGTGAGGAGGAGCACCCCATGAAAGCAAAGGGAGAGAGGAGGGCCAGGGCCACACTCCTCTTCCAGGGCCAACAACCCCCAGCCAGGTCCCTCAAGCAGCCACCACCTCCCATAGCGCCGGCTACCCGGAACCAAGCCTTCAGTGTTCAAGCTGCTGGGACATCGGCGACACAGCAGTACATCCCAGGAGGCTGGACTGTAGCCCAGCAGAACGGGGCACTCTATGGGACTCATTCCCTTGGGCAACATGCCAGGTGCTAGCAGAGACTGCAGGGACAGCCGGGGCGGCCAGTGTGGGCAGGCAGCACACTGGGGAGAACACAGCATGCTCCCTACCTTCACAGATGCCCCTGGGGTGATCGCTGTCCCCACAGCCTTCGTGCCGCAAGGCAAAGGTAGACATAGCATGTGGCACATGCATCGAGGGCTGAGTCGCAGGGCAGTTGGAGCAGCACTCAGAGCCGGTGGGAGGGGCCCGCCGGTCACAGGGCCCAGCAGGACACGCCTGGCAATCCAGCCAGGCCAAGGGCGGCCTGGAGCCAAGGGCACAGTGGGAACTGCCCCAGGGCTGGCCTCCAGAGTAGCAGGAATCACCCACTCATTCCAGAAGGTCCCACAGGTTAATATGTGAGCAACAAAAATGCAACATGAAACAGAAAAACACTTAAGTTTTATTAACTAACCAAGAAATTTAAAACCTTTACAAGGTTAAAAAAATCATGTGATCAAATTCAAATGAGCTACCAAGGATAATCCTTAGCAGATAACACTTAGGCAAATAACTCTTTCAAAGAAATAGGAAAAAGACTAAACCAAACATGGTGGCACACACCTATAATCCCAGCACTCTGGAAGGCTGAGGCAGGAGGATCCCAAGTTTGAACCCAGCCTGGGTAACACACTGTCTTAGTGATACCTTGTATCAAAATAAAAACTTTTGGGCAGGGGATATAGTTCAGCAGCACAGCACCTGCCTCGCAAGGGCAAGGTCCTGAGTTTGATTCCCGGTACCAAAATATAAAATAAAATAAAATAAAATAAAATAAAAACTTTTAAAAAGGGTGGGATGGAGCTCAGTGTGAAGACCATATGTTCAACCCCCAGTACTGTACTGTATAAATAATAAAAAAAGACAATGTTTAAAAGAAAAACAGGAAAAGGGCACAGAAACAAAACATATGAGCCTCACTCATGAAGAACACATGCACACATGCAGTGCGAGACACTCAGCTCCCAGAGCCGCCCCCTGACGGGGTGTGCCAGGCCTATTTCCATGCAGGCCACACCCCTCAGCGCTGCTCAAAGAGGCTGCTGTGGTGTGTGTGCCACACAACACACCAAACTGTAGCAAGGGAGCCCTTCAGAGCCAGGCAGGTCACCCCAGGAATAAGTCTGCCAGGAGCTGGAGCAGGTTTGTCAGCCCCATCCACATGTGCACAAGCCAACCCAGGCCCCTGCAGAGAGAAGGAGGCCCCTGGGAAGACCCAACCGGGATGCCTTCCCGGCAACCCCAGTGCCCTTCCCTCAGCTGCCCATGGGGATCAGCTAAGACCACAGAGCTGGTACCAGGGGGCAGTGTGGAAATGACTGCCTCCATCTCTAGGACACGGAACAGACCTCTGACAAGACCTGCACATGTGTCTCCAGGAGCTCAGCAGGGTGAGCCTGGGTTCGGAGTTGACCAGGACACCACAGGCCCCCATAGAACTGCAGGAGGAACAGGCAAGAGAGACAGGTAAAGACACGAAAACAGCGAAGAAAAGATGACACAATGACATGGTCACTTCATGCGCCACATGGCTGTATGCACAGAAAGCCCACAGCACCTGCAGCCTCGGTGGGGCTGTGCTGACCTGCACAGGAAGACCAAGGTGCGAATGCACCCGTGCCCAAGCCACCTCAACAGGGCCAGGGCACCAACCTCTTGTAAGGCAGGTGCCCAGGCTGGCCGTGCCCACTGGGGAAGAGGGCACGCCCCAAGCACATCATGTCCAACATGTGAAGGTACAGAGCAGGGCTGGCAGCTGGGTCAGGCGGGGATCTCTCTGTGGTCCCTGAAGACAGCCCCACCCTCAAACCAGCACAAGGAAAAGCATGATGCCGACTAAGTACCCATAGCCACTGCATGCTCAGGGTCACCTCACTGAGGGTCAGGGTCTAGGGACCAAAATGTGGGACGCCCCAGGGCTCTGCCAGGCATCCATGTGGGCATGGGAAATACGAGTGAGGGTACAGAAGAAGCAAAGCCGGGGGCTCCCCACTGCCCCCGGGTTTCTATTTGGAGACCATAGCCGCTCTCCACCCAGATGCCTGCTGATGGCGTGGGTGAGAAGCAGCCGAGCTCACATGCAGCAGAAACAGCACTGCATTCAGACACAGCAAGCCCCGGCAGTGAGGCACCTCTGGGCCCCAGTGTGGCACGGGCTGCTCCCTGGAGAGGTGGGTGGGCAGGCACACAGCAGGCGGGACGACACGTGCAGCACTGGTGCAGGCTGGGCACGGTGCTTGCGCAAGGCAAGGTCACAGGCCTGCCTTGACAGTGGGACACTGCTTCCACACAGAGGCCGCTCGCAACACTCAGGTCTGCCGTGGTGCAGTGCGACAGGGGCAGCCAGGGCATGCAGGGGCCAAGGGGCTGTCCTACCTCCTCCTTCTGCTCCTCAGGACGGGGCTCACGCCTAGAAATGCCTGGCCATGGCCTGATGCTGGTGCTCAATGGTAGGATCAATACCACGTCAGGTAACCATCTCCCCTGGGCCAGGGGCACCTGACATGGGTTCCTCACACTCTGTGACTAGCTGAGTGTCCAGAGCACAGGAAGTGCTTGCAGCTGGCCGCAAGTCTGTGGGCCCTGCCACCTTCTCCTGCTGCACATTCCAAGAGCTCCAAGGCCCAACAGGCAGTGTCCATTCAAGCCTCCCCGCTCCCCTCTCGTCTGAGCAGGGGTGGCGGGGTGGGGAGAGCCAGGGCCTTCACATCCAGCAGGACCACAGCCTGGCCTTATCATCTGCTGGTCCAGCTCTACAAGGATGGGCACCTGGGTTCCATGGCCCTTAGGCAAAGAAGCTGACCCCAGAAAGCCTCAGGGTGCCAGGAGGGAAAAGGGGGCAGGACAGAAGCCAGTCAACTGGCTCCATGCTGGCTCCTGGCCTGCTCCGGCCCTGGCCAAGAAAAATCCTCAGCTCTGCACTCCGCGGTGGTGTGACAGAACACCAGAGAAATGCCACCCAGCAACCCTACACGGAAATACTCATGGGGCCAAACTGGCCACGCCTGCACACCTGGTCCAGGTCCCAACAAAGTGCAACTCATAGGGACACGGAGTTTCCCACGCACAGCAAACAGAGCAGCGCCCCTGCTCAGGCTGGGGAGCTGATCACAGGGAACAGACTGCAGCGCGCTCCACCCCAGTCCTGTCCTCCAGTAAGCTGACCTGAAAGGACATGCAGCTCTGCTGCCCTCTGCTGGGCAGAGCACAGGTACATGGGGGATACTGACCTCCCAAAGGGGACCCAGAGTTCCCATCCACAGGCTCTGCTGGGCACCACTGAGGTTGGGTCCTGGGCAGGCGCCGAACCCCTGAGTGGGCCACATGCCTGCCCTCCAGGGTGCCTCCTGGAGACCTGGGTGCCAGACCTGAGCTACCTGAGCACCACTCAAGCACATGCTGCCCCTGGCTCTGAGGCTATACTGGGCTGCCCCTCCTGATAGCACAATGCCACTCTGAGATCTGTGCCCAGATAGAGGGACACATGCACCACAAAGCACTGCACCACCTGCCTGGCTGAGCACAAGGTGCCTGTCCATACTGGGGTGCTGAGTGCAGGGAGGATGGGAAGGGGCGCTCACCTGAGTCTGCCACTGCCTCAAACTCCACCCACAAGTGGACTGGGAGGAGCCAAGAGCTGCTTCACAGGGGCCCTGGCCCCTGGAGGCCACTCCCAGCATTGGCCCTGTGTGGGAACAGGGGTCATCTTTGTGGGGTGGCTGGTGAGGGCACGCCCTTGCCCTTGCCCCTCTTCCCGGGGAGCTGCTACAGAGCCCAGCAGACTCCTAGCCAGAGTCCCTGCCTGGGATAGCAGAGCACGGATCCAGCAGAAACAGGAAAGATCAGAGCACCCAGGTCTGCACCAGGGACTCAGCCTCCAGGCTGCAGGTGCTGTGGCAAGGCAGGGCAGGGTCCCGGGGAAGATGGGCTGGGCCAGACAGAGCTCTGCCTCTACTGGACCATGTGGCTGAGGCCCCCTCCACTCCAGGGCCTCAGATACAAGGGTAAGTGCATGGGCAGGAGTCACATGACACACCTGTCTACCTTGCAGGAGACTGGGAACTGCAAGGCCTTCTACCTGCTGGCAGGTGGGGCAGAGCCAGGCCCACAGCAACAGGGACTCTGCAGCCCTCAGGGGAGGTGGCCCTCCCAGCTGGGCACCCTCCACACCTGGGTACCTCCCAAAGATCTGCAGTCCTACGCCTCAGGGTCATAGCAGAAAGCAACATCTTTCACACCATGCAGCAGAGGAAGCACAGAGGACCCTAGTCACCTGTGTCCATCCAGGACCAGCGGTGCTGGGGACATACTCCAGAAACCAGGGCCCAGAGCTATAGTGCAGGACACAACCAGCCAGGCTGCTTCTCAGGAGACAAGAGGGACGTGGTAACGTGGGAAAACCACAGCCAAGGGATAGTGTCCTGAAAGTTGCCTCAGGGGCCACCAGGGATCTGGGTCACCAGGACCCAGGTGGGCTCTCACAGAAGCACCTGAGCATGACAATGGTAACGCAGATAAGGTCTGTTAAGAGCCCTCAGGAGTATACCAAAGAACTTTTGAATGAAACACCCTTGTGTTCATTTTAAAACCTCGAGTAGATGGGTGTTAAAGGCACATGTCAGGTACATGGGCTTTCTCAAAACTATTCTTTAATTTTTCCGTAAAAATCAGATGTTTTAGCCAAGCATGGTGGCACACGGCTGTAATCGCAGCACTTGGGAGGCTGAGGCAGGAAGATCTTTGCAAGCTTGAGACTAGCCTCAGCTACAAAGTGAGGTCAAGGCCAGCCTAAACTGTATAGAGAGACCCTGTCTCAAAAAGACAAAACAAAAACAGAAACAGATGTTTTCTAAAAGTGCAGGTGAACTTGAATTTGCTCAGCGCAGACAGCCCCACACCCTTGGACAGCCACTCACCTCTCCTGAGGGAGGCCACGCTCCTCACGTCCAGCTCCAGCTTCTGCACCAGGGCACTCTGGTCTATCTGTGTCCCAGCGAAGACGTTGGTGTGGAGTAACTCCCAGTCCTGTGAGCCCCAGTGGCAAGGACAGAAAGACAGCGTCAGGCTGGCTCTGTGGTTGCAGAGGGAGATGGGATGCTGGTGGCCCAGCAGAGAAGGTCATGCAAGCCGCAGGTCTCCCAGTGAGCTTTGCTTGACTGCTGGGGACTGGAGGGGTGGCCTCACCTCCTGGCCTGCTTTCCTCCTGCTCCCCTGCACCCCACTCCCACTGCATTCTCAAGAGCAGGACCCAGGCTCCCCCCAACCCTTCGTCTCCAGGCACAGAGCACAGCTGGCCGCCCCAGGTCTACTTATGCCGCACATTCACCCTTACTAAGATACGGGCCCTAGTCCCTCTGCTGGCTATGTTCTGGTATGCCAGCACTCTCAAGACCCAAGCTCTACTGAGTCCACAAGGACCAGGGCATCAGGCCTCAAAGGAGGGATCCTTTTGGACCACCCCAAATATGCTACACCTGGTGCAAGGATTATTTCAGACCAAGGGAATCTGAATGGATGGCATGGCAGGCGCTGGAAGAGTGCTGCGACCCCCAAATCTGAGAGCAGGAGAGGAGACCCCAAGGGGAGACACATCCTTCTGCCTCCCCACCATGCACAGGTCATGAGAAAACCTGCACAGACACAAGCTGCAAAGACAACCCCTCGCCTCTGCGGGTTTACACCCATGTAATGCTGTTTGAGTCTCTCAAATGTTACAGTAATACGACTAGATGCGAAATTTCAACTGCTGCTTCCCTTGCTCTTCACACTAAACTTCAATGTTTCATACTTTCAAACTCTATCTGCTGCTTTTTTTTTAAGCACTAAGGATCAGGGATGGAACCTTGTCATAGTGTGTGTCTGGGTGTCCCCCCAAACCCTCTTGCAGTCACGGAGTGGGCTTCTAGGGTTTGTGCTTGACACATGATCCAGGGCTGGGATTATGGGTGTGAGTGCTACACCCACCCCAGGGCGTGCAGCTGGCATACACTGTAAGGGAGGGAAAGAGGCTGCTTCCCGCCACTCTCCCCTTTTGTTCTTGCTGCTTTTGCTGTCTTCCCCCACCACGAACTGTTGCCCTCTGCCATGTGCCACCCTGCCTTGGAGCCAGCTGAGTACGGACTGAAACCGCCACAGACTACGAGCTAAATAAACCTTTCCTTCCTTAATTTTGGGCGTCAGGTATTTTGTCCCAGCCACCAGAGAAAAGTAACTGAGACAAACCTTTGCACTCTTGCAGTCCTGTATCCCAGCACTCAGTAAGCTGAGAGGGATCACCACCAGTTAAAGGCCAGCCTGGGCTACATACCAAAACTCTACCCACCCCCAAAACCGGGTGTGGAGGTGCACTCCTGTAATTCCAGCACTTGGGAGGCTGAGACAGGAGGATCGCAGTGAGCACAGGCGCTAGCGTTGGCGGGGCCCAAGGGGAGGAAGCTGGGACACGCAGGGCCTCAAACCGCAGCCCTACCCGGGGAATGCGCAGGGCAGGCGGCTCTACCCGGCCGGCCCGCGCTGAACTGGGAACTCTCACCACCCCGCAGGCTCTCACTCCCCGCGACAGACTACAAAGATGCCCCGCGGAAGGGGCGGATTGGGCCGGGACCCTCAAGGCCTACGTCCTACCGCGCCTGCCTGTGTAAAGCCTCTTCCCCACCGCGGCCAACCCCGCCCGCCTGGCCTCACCTTCGCAGCCGCCCCGCCCGCCGGGGTCGGCGGGGCCGGCGGAGGGGCTGCCTCAGGAACGCGAGGCACGGGCTCCGTCCTGGGCCTCACGGCGGCTTGATGCACACGGGCCCGCAGCCCCCGAACTTTCCCCATCTTCTCCGGGGAGCCGGGGAGAACCTCGCGGAACTGAGAGCCGGTTCCTCGAGCGCACTACCGGGCGGAAACAGGAGCCGCTGCGAAAGGGTTCCGTCCTTCGCCGGCCGGAAGTGGCTCCCAACGCGCGTGCGCAGTGTAACCGCCTGCAGCTAGACTGCTCGGGTAGTGGGCTCGCACCTAGATGTTGGGAGCTCGTGGCGTTCTCCTTGGCGCAAGGCCGCGCAGGCAAGAGAAGGAGCAGGGCTTGGGAAGGGTGGCGTTTGTCGCAGGCCGGGGTGGCCCACGGTGGGGCTGACCCCTGTCCCTCCTCGCGGTCTCTTCCTGGACACTGTAGCATGTGGCCGAGGACCCGGTCTTTGCAATCAGTTTGCTCGGCCCCTTCATTGGGGACAGGGAAGGGGGATGACCACGATCTGTGGCAGCCATGCCCGGCCCCCTTTTGCACAGTCTACTCCCAGCTCACCCGATCCAGTGCATCCGACAGGTGCTTAGGGAAACACAGGCCAAGGACATGCAGTGATTCCCACCGTCCCCTCGGGAAGAAGGAGGTGAAAAGCAAAACAAAACCTGCCTTGGTTGGGAAGGCTGCTGAGTCTAGGCCCGGCCAGGACAGGGTCAGCCTTGCACCCTCCCTATGCTGGCCATAGGACAGCTCTGTCCAGGACTAACAGGGACAGGGGCTCTGGAGAGGAACAGTGGGGTCCAGCTCTGATCAGGAGCAGGGGAGGGAGAAGGCTCCAGCAGGACCACGGCCAGGAGCAGGAGCTTGGGTGATCAGTTAGTAGAGGGGTGGCTTTTGGGGGTGGGGACTGGTTTTTTCAGGCCGTCTTGCTGTGAAGCCCAGACTGGCCTCAAACTCATGGCCTCAGTGTCTTGGGTGCCAGGACTGCTGAAACATTCTTTGAAAAGAGGTAGTACATAGATGATGGGATGGGGAGGGGAATCCTCACCAACATCTGCCTAGGTCTCAGCCGGGGCTGAGAATTAAACAAATATAAACAGGAGAAGCAGACATGGCCACAAGGTTTGTGTGGCTTGGGAGCCTCTCAGGAAGTGAAACCTGAAGATGAGATCTTTAGATGAGGCAAAGCCCTGATTGAACAGAAGTCTCTGGCCCACAGGAGAGGCAGCAGTGGAAAACTAAGCCACGTGGGGAGGCCAAGGGCAACGGGCAGCATTTTCACTGTGCCTGTAGAGGAAACAGGACTCTGCCCACTGGGCCTCCAGGACGAACAGCTCCTCTCTCCTGGCGCAGACGGGTGGGCAGGTGGGCATCTTCTACAGGAGAGGCAACTGTCTCAAGAGGAGAGGGAGGCAAGGCCACCCTCCCAGACCTGCTGCCTCCTGAGGGCCTGTGCCTGAGGAACCCTCCGGACTGCGGCTCCATGGCCAGTGGAGACGAACCGTCTTTCTTCTCCAGCCCCTGCTTGCCTCCTGCTCCCTGCTGTGATCACTGGCTTCCCCTGGACTCTCTACAAACTTCTGTACAAAAAGAATTTTCTCCACGAGAACGTATTTGTCTGTGGTGACACGGGTCAGAGCTCTGCCCTGCTCAGCAGCTCGCTTCCCCCAGGAAATGGAGATCCCCCCCCAACTGTGGCCACACAGTTTGTCCAAGCCCCAGTGGTGTGGTCCCGTCAGATCCACATCGCTGTCCCCAGGCTCCTGCTGTGACAGCATGGTGTCCCCTTAACACACGCAGCAGCTTTCTAAAGAGCAGTTTCCAGACAGACGTCAAATGTCTGGCACCTGGTATTTATGAGGTATGATGTTGCAGAATCCAAGAGATCAGAGAGATCGGGGGAGAGGGGAGGGCTCCATTACGGGCACATGGCTCAGCAGGCAATGCCTGTCCAAAATGGCTGAGTGAGCCCTAAGATTTTATACCTCCTGCTGAGGGACTTGGTCTTTCTAGTGGAGAGATGGGCGGGGGAGGGGTGCAAGCAAGGATAGAAGCAAGACAAAGCATTAATCATTTAGCCTTGAAAGAAGACAGAACCTTAATCTCTCAAGAACAGGATGTCATAAACTTTGTTTACTGGTCATAGTTGCCAGAGCTGTACCAGAACAAGGAGTTACAGCCATAGGGCAGGGTGCGGTGAGGGGGAGTGCTCAAGGCTGGAAAACCTTGTTTTTCTTTTCTCCTTTTTTTTGGAGGGGGGAGCTTGTTTTTGAGGCAGGTCCTGGCTATGCAGTTCAGGCTGGGCTTGAACTCACTTTGTAGCCTGGGCTCATAAAGATCCTCCTTCCTCGGCCTCTTCAGTGCTGGGATTACAGGCATGTGCCATCATGCCCGATCCTGAGAAAACTTGTTTTTTCTTTAAGTCTTGCTTCATGATCTAAAACTATGGTGAATATTTGAATTTAAAAAAAAAACTTGAAATCCTTTGCCTCACTTCAAATACACTCATCCCACTGTCCTTGCCACCTTCTCTGGCAGTTCTGTGGTCCTCTTTTCTGAATGTCTTTAGCTGCACTCTCCTGGCTACCTCGATGTCCTGAATCATTTTAAATGTCTCCCTCTCATGGTCATTTGACTTTGGCAAAGGCCTACTAGTGCTTATGTGGTGGACATGAGGGCTCTGCCCAGGGCAGGAGCTATGCTTGAGAGTGTGACTGAAGGCAGCTGCCAGGTGTGCCAGGACCCAGCAGCCCCTCAGAGAGACCAGTGCCCAGCCCCCCAACAGCTGTGTGCAGGCACGGTGCCCGCAGTGTGGAGGGCAGGTCAGGGACAGGGACTGCAGGGCCAGCGGACCCCAGTCGAACAGGTGACCTGGGCCTGCCCTTCAGGACCCATGTGCATGCTTGCAAGCCCCAAGGACAGCAGTGGTTAGACAGCCCCAGATGAGGCCTTGCCTAGCCACTAGGGGTCCCTGCTGCCAGGTGTCTGTTGGGCTGGGAGCAGGCCAAGGCCCCTTTGTGCAGGAACGCGGTAGATGCTGAGAGCTCGTGGGGTAGTGAAGGCTCAGCACACAGGACAGGTCGCATGAGACCTGGAGGCCCTGAGCTGGACCCTTATGTATTGTGGCCAGCGGTGAAAGGGACTGAGGCGCTCTCGGAGGCCTGTGGAGCTCTCTGACCTGAGAAGGACACCTGGTATCCACACCTGGAGATCCGCAGAGGCCCTGAGGTTGAAGGCATGGCGTGGGTGTGTGGCCCCCTCTTAGGCCAGCGCTGGGCTACCTGTGTGTGGCCCCTGGGAGGGTGGGTGCTGGCTCTGCATCAGGAGGATGCGGCCCCAAAGTCCTCAGCAAGCTGTCTCAGGTCATGACAGGGCCCTGACCAACTAACCCTGTCCTTCTGGGTCCCCTCCACCCACCTCAGCCCTCCTCAGCTGCCAGGCAGGAGCCATGCGAGGCTCTGAAAGGCTTTGAGCCCCAGGACGCAGGGGCTTTGCTCTTTCTGACTCTGCCATGGGGACTCAACCATGTCACCAGCTGGGGCTTCAGGGACAGCACAGGAGCATGATGCCCAGGGTGAGTGAGCCAGGCTGCCCCCATCTCCTCCCTTCCCCACTCCCCGGCTCAGCTCCTGCCCACTGTGGGGTCCTGGAATAAGCATCCTCGGTTGTAAGCTAAGGCTCTCCGTACCCTTTTCCGGAACCTCAGGGCACAGCACCTGGTACCTTGCCAAGGGCCTCGGGCCTTGGCCTGGGCTGTGGGCACTCTTGGACACTGTCCCTGCCCAGCCCCACATGGTGTCTGTCCTGTACCCTGTCATCCACATGGCGTTGGCTGCCACGTAGGCCATGCACTGCTCTGCTGGGTCCCTGTGCCGCCCCAGGTGACGTTGCTGTCTTCAGATTGCCACTCTGACTGTTTCTGTCGCTGGAGGATGCTGTCCCTGGGGGCTGACCAGGCGCCCACAGGGCTTCTGGGATTCCTGGCTTCCAAGTATGGAGGGCAGGGAAGACACCGTGCAGGTCTTCCAAGCTCAGTGGCCCCCAGGACCTTCGCCAGGCACCAGGCACCAGGCACCAGGCACCAGGCCCTTGCTTGGGTCCTAAGGCCATGGCGGTAGCCTGGCCTGGGTGGGTACTCTGTCCCCATGCCCAGCACTGAGCCCCACTGTGGCTGTGGGAGCTCAGCACCCCAAGGCCTTCCCAAGACCCCAGGAACCTTTCCTGACGCCTAGACAGGTGGCCAGGCCCCAGGGGCAGGGATCCCTGCTCTGCCTGCACCCCTGGGACTCAGCCAAGGCCTGCGCCTCCTGAGCCTATTTCCCCACACTGACACCAAAGCACAGTT
The DNA here is from genome assembly GCA_004027595.1 of Dinomys branickii. Taxonomy (NCBI): domain Eukaryota; kingdom Metazoa; phylum Chordata; class Mammalia; order Rodentia; family Dinomyidae; genus Dinomys; species Dinomys branickii. The sequence goes on along the minus strand of PVLD010001012.1, from coordinate 13,867 downwards.
CCCGCACCACCAGGTGCAGGTCCTGTGCTGCCTGTGCCTGTGGGGTGAAGCCCTGGCACCCTCGATCCTGTGCTGCTGCTCCCTGACCCCTTCCCTATTATTGGATGGGGATCCTGGGGGCTTCTTTCTAGTCCCCTGTGTCCCAAACAAAGAATCGGGCAAAACATACAGAAAAGGCATCAAGGTAAGCTGGGCATGGTGTTACACACCTGCCCAGCACTGAGGAAGCTGAGGCAGGAGGATTGCAAGTTCAAGCAAATTTAAGTTCTCTGACACCTGTCAGGAACAGGTTTGGAACAGAGGACTGGGGTGGGGATCAGGTATATCAGAACCAGCCCGTGTCCCCACTGTTACTCTACTTCCTCAAGGAGCTGAGAACAGGAAGCTCAGCCTCCCCCTTGCGCCCTGCTCCTCCCCAAGACACTACCAGAGAGCAGCTGGCAAGGAGCAGGTGAAGCCACTGCCTGCCCAGCCCAACACTGCCGAGGCTGGGGACCGAGCGGTGAGTGAGGGCCCTGTGTCCTTGGTGGCCTCCGAGGGGATACCTCAGGGCAGGCTCTCCTCCTCCCAGGGGAGCTGTGCCCTGAGACCCTGGCCCTGAGGTCAGTTCTGGGGTCCTGTCCATGTCCCCAGTCCCCGGTGCCCAGTCCCTCCTCCTGAGACCTGGGGAGGAGAGGGTACTGCCCCCAACACCCAGGCTTTGAGGAGGGACAGGGTGGGGATCGGGCACAGATGCCTAGCCTGGGTGTAGCTGCAGCCAAGCTGTGCTGGGGGCCTCCAGTTCTCCACCTACCTGCCTGCTCACCTCCACTGCCCAGACCATGCCCACCCTTCCTCACACCTGCTTGGCCAGCGTGGGGTCGCTGCTGCCTGAGCAAGACTCCTCTTATGGTGCATGTGTGTGCGTGTGTGTGTGTGTTTGTGTGTGTGCGTGGGGAAGAGGGATAGCTGTGATGGAGAGGAGGTTAGCGAAGGCACAGAGGGTGCACGTGCTGTCGGCCGCCTCCCTGCACGGTGCCCCAGTGACCCTGGACCCTGAGGTTGACGCCAGCTTCCAGGAAACAGGCTGAAGGGGAGCTGCTGAGAGACACTGTGGCCATCACTTCTCCTTGGCCGCTCTTTAATGGGGTGACCTAGGACTTGTGCTGTAGAAAGGGACCACAAGCACTCCTCAGTCCCTGCTGTCCAGTGCCCAGCATGTCTTGTGGCATTGAGGGGTGAGTGAGGAAGACCCTTGTCAGGCGGGGTCCCAGGCCAAGGTCCGCTTGTGGTGTAGCTGGGCCTGTACCTCAGGTCCTACATCTTAGTGACACTTGGAACTCTTTGCTTCATGGGGTAGAGGTCACAGGGTGACTCCTCCGGCTCCTCCTAGCCCTGTGTCCCCTGGGTCTGCACAGAGCCTCTGTGACCAGCATTCCGGTCCTGGTGCCAGCTGGTCTCATGGGGCTCTTTTCTGTGTGTGGATGCAGCAGAAATGTTTCCCCCCATCTTCACATGCTGGCTTTGGGTATAAAAAGGTCAGTCTCTTTTATACTCATGGCAGATGTTCACCTTCATCTGCATGACAAAGCCATGGAGATCGGGACTCCAAGGAGGCAGACACTCTCAGGCATCTCAACCTCCTCCCTGTGGGCTCCTGGCTGGGCTTCCCCCTCAGGCCCAGGTTCCGTCCATGGAGGTGGCTTCATCTTGACCCAGGACAGTCAGGCCAGGTGGATCCCACGTTCTGATGGGCTGCAGGGTCCCATTTCTCAAGCAGCCTGGCTTTGGGGTTTTGTAAACTTGCACTTTGGTAACAGGAAGCACGATACAGCACAATCTCTTACCTTGACTCATGCTTTACCTTCTGCTGTCCTACTGAAAGGGTTCTTCCTTCTTGTTCCTGTTTTCCTCTTTGACCTGAGAGCTCTACTTCCTGTGTGCACAGGGTTGTGGTTTAGACGGTGCCCTGTTCTTCTGATGCCACAATCTTGTGTTGGGCCTGGGTACTGGGAGTTTATTGATCATGAAGCAGCTTAGAAGCTGCACTGACTTGGTGCCAGGGGAGTCAGGTGCCCCATGCCTGAGCTTCTCCAAGGAAGGGTGACCCAGGCCCTGCAGTGTGGGGCACCTGGTGGCCTCTGCCACTTCCTAGGGCTGGACAGGTTGCACCAGCTTTTGAACAGGGGAACTGCTCTGTTGTGCAAAGTGCTGGGCGATCCTGGCCTTGGGTTTCTTCACCGGCCCCTGCCCAAGACTTGGCACCTGAAGTCTTGGTAAGGGCACTGCCCTCTGGTCAGCTCCCAGGCTGAGCTGTCCATCATGGAGACCCAGGGCCAAGGAAGCAAGGGTCTACATGCAGTGGACAGGGCTGACCTCCCTGCTCACCTGCTCACCTCCTGGCATCCAGGTCAGGGCCCTCTTCTGTGGGTCTGTCCTCTGTCACGAGGTGCAGGCCCTCTCTGTGACATGCAGGTGCACAGCAGTTGGGCACCCAAGTCCACACATGTGCTGCTCAGAGCCTCAGTTTCCCCATTCAGGCCCAGGGTGTTTGCCTGCTGGGTGTCTCCATGTTGTGGGTAGGGGGCCTCCTCACCCAGGACCACTCCGTCTGCACACCTCCTTGTCTTTCTGCCCACCCTTGAGGGCCCCTGAGAGCCTGGGTCCGAGTCTCCACCTGCTGGGGTGAGGGCACTGAGGGCCTGGCCACACACATGGAACCCTTCCCTGGCAGCATGCCCAGCACACGGTGTGTGTGCTGCAAGTGTGTTTGTGTTTGTGTGTTGTGTATTCTGTGTGGGTGTGTGCTGTGTCAATGTGCTGTGTGTGTTGTTTGTGGCATGAGTGCTATGTGTGGTGTGTGTGGATGTGAGCTTTGTGAGTGTGGTACATGTTGTGTACCTGTGTGTCCCTGACTGCATCCAGGCCCAGCCCCCCAACCCCCATCAATTGTATGGCTTGAATTGAGACGCAGGGTATAGGGCTGTGTGGCCTGCTGACCCTCACCCTGTGGCAGTAGGGACAAGACCCACAGCCAGGCCAGGAGGAGGCTCTGAGCTGACAACATGTGGTGCTGGTGCCCTCTCCTGCTCGCCCTGGCTGGGCTGCTCTCCCTCCGGTCTGGTGAGTTTGGGAGGAGTTTCTATGGCAGGACATTTGTGGGGGGTGCTGTGTCCTGCTGGGTGGAGGTGCTGAAGGCCCTTGCTGGGGAGTAGATCCTGAAGGGCAGGTGGTGGTGGCTCTGAGCCCAGGGCTGTGCTCTGTACCCCACATGGGTCACATGGCCTCTCCTGCTGGGGAGCTGTGATGGGGCCCACCTCCTCTCCTGGCTTCCTCCCTCCCCTGCCCTCACCCAGGGCAGCCAGAACAGTGCAGATCCCGTCACCCTGTGTCCCTGTGTCACAACTGGACACTTGTGTCCCCAGCCATCTCCTGGGAGTGCAGCAAGGTCAAGGTCAGAACGTGCCGGGACTGCATTCAGTTGGCACCTGGCTGCCCCTGGTGCCAGAAGCCGGTAAGGACTGTGGACACGTCAGGGACCCGGTGCCCTCCCACCCCCCTTCTGACCCAGGCTCTGTGCATCTGGAGCTAGACACTCCAGGAGGTCCTAGCCCCTTTCCTCATGGGCAGGACAGGGCAACCTCAGTCCCCAGCATGTTCTAAGGGACAGAGGGACAGACTCAGCTGCCCTAAGACATGCCCAGGGGGCAGCCTGTGCCCTGCAGACAGGAGGATACAAGGAGGAGGGATGGGTGCAGGGGACTCTAGGGGAGAAATTTCTGGAAGGAGGATTCACACCCTGTGGGGATCCAGAGCATTTGGGCCCATGGGGGCAGGGGACTGTCCAGCTCCAGAATACAGAGACAGCCCAGAGCCGTGTCCCTCTGGGACCTGGCTTCCACTCTCCTGTTGAGCTGCTTTCTGTGTTGCTGTGACGGCCTCAGAGGTCCTGAGCCACAGCTGGGGTACAGTGCCCTGCACTAGCAGAGGGCTCCTTCTTCAGGTCCCCAGACCCGACCATGCCTCCTCCTGTCCCTGAGGCTCTTTGGAAATAAAGACAACCAAGCACCTGCTTTCTGTTCTTTCCTCGAGGTCCTTTGAGAGCAGGTTGCAGACAGGAAACCCTTTGCCCCTCATTTCTTTAAGGGACTCACTGAAACATAAGCTATTCACCTGCACTGCTGTGAGACATGCTTTGATGCATCAGCGTGTGCTCATATCTGATAAACACATTTATCGAAGGCAGGGCATCTACCTCTGATGTCTCACTGCACCTACAGGCCTAATGCAAACTCCGCTAAGGTTCCCACACTGTCTTCAGGAGCGCTAGGGAGGGGGCTCTTGACCACATAAAGCCCTGGAAGGTCCAGAGGCTCACAGGAAGGCACCTTGGACCCAACTACCCCACTTCCCTCTGGCTTCTGATGCCCCGTGAGCTGCAAAGGTGTTGGGGTACCTGGGGTGCCACGGTATGGGTACATACTGCCCAGAGAGAACTCAGTTTCCCCAGGGGAAAGCAGGGCCCTGAAACAGAGATCACAATGAAATGGTCCTCATCCCAGCGCTAGGTGACCACTGGGCGTCCCCTCCAGGTTTGGCCTTTGAGTGGAGGTGGGAGGCATTGTTCTGGCTGCAGAGAGAGGCCTGAGGGTGGGCAGTGCCCTGCAGCCCCAGGCAGAGGCTCCTGGGGAGGCCAGCACTTCCCTGGCTGGCTGTCCAAACCCCTGCACTTGCCCCCAAATGCCAATGCAGGTGAGGAGGGGGCGCAGGGGGCTCCCCAGAACCCAGGAGCAGGAGGCTTCTGCACCCCATCACTGGGGCCTCCTCCTGAGCTCCAATCTTCACCCCCAGAACTTCACGGGGACAGGGGAGCACGACTCTGATCGCTGTGACGCCTGGGACCAGCTGGTGAAGAAGGGCTGTGCACCTGGGGACATTATGGACCCCAGGAGCCTCGCTGAACCCCAGGAGGACCAAGATGGGGGCCCGAAGCAGCTGTCCCCACAAAATGTGATTTTGTATCTGAGACCAGGTAGGCTTGGTGTCGGCCTGGAGCGGCCTAGTGCCTGTGTGGGGACACAGACCCGGGTGCCCATAGATCGAGAGGCTTGTCACCAAAAGAAATGTGTCTGACTCGCACTCCCAGAGGCTGGAAGTCTGAGATCAGGGCACCGACACGGTTGAGTGGGGACCTCTCCAGCCACCTTCTGGCCATGATCTTTTGCAGGGCAAGAAGAGGGAGAAAGAGTTCTGGGATCTTAGGAGAGCTCTGACCCCATGGGCCTTCGGTTTCACCATCACCTGCTCTGTTCCCAGACACCTCACCTCCAATCCCATGCCCTCGGGGTGAGGGTCCCAGCCTTGAATTTGCGGGACGCTCACATTCAAGGGCTCCTGCTACAGGGCGTGTGTGCTTCCCCTGGAACTCAGTTACCTCGGGCGCTCTGAGTCTGACCCAAAGCCCCCCAGGCTGTGGAGGAGGAGAAAAAGAAGGCCCTGGGGTGTTGGAGGGCCTCCACATGCAGCCTGCTCCATGTCGCAGGTCCCCAAGAACCCAGAATGACCCGTGGTGCCACCTCTCTCCTGGTCCCGGCCCACAGGTCAGGCGGCTGTGTTCAACGTGATCTTCCAGCGGACCCAGGCCCCCCCTGTTGACCTGTACTTCCTGTTGGCCACCTCTGACTCCACGGGCAGCCTCACTGATGTCCACGCACTGGCCAGGGACCTGCCACAGGCCCTCAAAGACTTCACTGCATTTGGTCACATCGGTGAGGCCCAGAGCCGCTGCAGCCTCTGGTTCTGCCCTTCCCGAGTCCTGCGTGTCCCTTCCGAGGCAGGGGAGACCCGGGGCTCCAGACTGTGTCCCCAGGGCATCTGTGGGGCTAGAGTTGGGGCTGTGTTCCAACCAGGGGACATGCGTGTCACGAGCCACTGGTCTCACAGACATAACATAACACCTGTCTCCTGCTTTCTCTCCTTCCTCTTTTATTTTTTGATATATGTAAAAGATGGACGTCTCAGAGTACTAATTACTAAAGACGAGAGAGCGAAAGTGCACGTGGAGCACATGGTGCTCATAGCACCAGGGAAACAATCGCAGAAACTGGGGCAAGGGTCTCAGCACCCCGAGGCACAGAGGGAGTCACAGGGCACCAGCCTCAGCTGAGCCTCTTTTTGTGAACGGTAATCAAAGCAATTTAAGAGGTTCAGGCAGGAGGATGGCGAGTTCCAGCCCAGCCTGGTCTCCTTAGCAAGTTAGCAAGACCCTGAAACAAAATATAAAATAAACAAGGGCTAAGGCTCTTGGTTCAGTCGCCAATGTCTCCCTCTCTCCCTCTCCCTCTCCCTCCACCCGCCTCTCTCTCATACACACACACACACACACACACACACACATGCACACACACACACACGCACGCACGCACGCACGCACACGCCCCTCCAGCCTCAGTTCTCACGTGTATAAATAGAAACAGTCAGGGCTAACGGTCTTGGCGCTGAACATGCACAGATGCATTCAAAATGCACAAGTCTTGGGCGCACACACGTGTAAGTGGCAAGGACCCTGCCACCCCACCCAAGCCGCCCAGAGAGGGGCTTCTGCCTGTCTGAGTGTGGGAGGGGAACACGCGGGTTCACGCTCACACCCTCACACGTGTGACACGCTGACATGCCCACACGTGCCATACACCCTCTCACCCATCGCTGTCCCCCAGGTGGCCCAGGAGTACCCACACCTGGACACGGTTATATGCACACTGCTGCCCACACATGCACAAGGTTGCACACACTCACATGCACACCAGTCCTTGCACAACGCTCAAGCACACACACTCACCACCATCCTGCTTTCTCTCTTGCTATGAGACAGGGGACCCAGGCGCTTGCCCCGTGGCCCAGGCTCCCCTCCCTGATGAGGATCCTGCCTGCCACCTCCTGTCCCCTGCTCCTAGCCTCCTGTGTGTCCCTCAGGCCTTGGGTCCATCATGAATAGGACCTTCCGGCACGTGCTGAAGCTGACCAGTGACTATGACCAGTTCCGGTCAGAAGTGGAGCAACAGCTGGTGTCTAGGACCCCAAATGCCCCCGAGGGAGGGCTGAACGCCCTCCTGCAGGTCGCTGTCTGTCGGGTGAGCCTGCTGCCCCGCTGGGGCTCCTCCTCTCCCCATACTGGGGCCCCACATGCCGGGGCCACCTGCGTTGCTCGGGGGCTGCCGGCTCCACCTTACCCCGTCCTTGTCAGCATGGGCCTCAGCAGGGCAGCTGGCCCCAGCAGGGAGCAGGAAGGGGGAAAGCGGGCCAATGGGGTCCAGAGACCGCTGTGCTTTCAGAGCTAACTCGTACCTTAGACAGCTCTTCCAAAGCCAAACACAGTGTGTGGCCCTGGCACGTTGGGCTGCCAGGAGCCTGATCCAAGCACCCCCAACCCCAGGCTCTCTCTGCCCACCCAAGTCCCTGCCCATCCTGTCCCGGAATGACCCGGATGACACGGTTTTTCCAACCGTGCTGGCCTCCGCTATGGGCCACGCACAGACCTGAAGTCCCTCCCCAGGCGAGGCGTATGTAGCACGTCATATGCTGACACCCTCTACATTTGTGTATGGCCACCGTCCATGACATATGTGCTCAGTGTGTCTTCCTCCTGGGGCGGGCGTGGTGTCTTCAGGTCTCTTCTTCTGCACTTGTGAGGTTCTGCACTACAGTGGACATCCCTGCCAGGGGTTTTCCTCCCCCTTGGGATGGTTTCCTTGGGATCTGTTCCCATGTGTGAAAAGTGGGCCCCTCTGGACCTAGGCTGTGTGTCAGGCAGCTGTTGGGGCATCAGGAAGCGTTCTCTGCAGAAATTGCTCAGGCCCCAGTCCTGTTCCCCTGCTGTGAAAACCCAGGCAGGGAAGGGTTGAACAGCCCCCACCTGAAGGTGACCCCGCCTTGCTCTGAGGGCCTGGCTGGAAATGAGGCCAACACCTCCCCCCCCACACACACTGTCTCCTTCCCAGGAGGAAATTGGCTGGCGCAACATCACTCGGCTGCTGGTCTTTGCTACAGACAGTGCCTTCCCCTCTGCTGGGACCTGGAATGACCTCAGCACTGGCCTCACCCCCAGGGATGGCCACTGCCACCTGAAGGACAACGTGTACAACACCAGTGACAAATCTGTGAGCACCTGCCTGTCCCATGGTCTCCTGAGGCTGGTCAGACAGGACACAGAACAGAGCCCTGGCGGGAGAAGCAGTATGGGCATGGCCACTTAGAGCCTTGTCTGGAAACCATGGGGAGGGCAGGAGGGGTAAAGGGCAGGTCACCCAAGTGAGTCTCTCTCCAGAGCCTGGGTGCCTCCTTCCAGCCTGCAAAGCAGGCCCATGGAGAAACTTCTGGAAGCCCTGACTGAAAGGTCAGGTCTCTGGGGAGCAGCCCTCAGGTGGGGCAGGGGTTCATTCGGTCCTCTCTCTCAGTGGACACAGAGGGACCCTGAGTGTTGCCAGGCAGGTAGTGGGCAGCTGTCCTATTCTGGCTATACGTCAGGGGCAGGAACTGTGTCCCTTGCCTTTAGGCTTTAGCTGAGGCTCCTCAGCTCATCGGTTTCACATTTTTTGAGCTGTATTTCAGGCGAATTGGTTTCCCACATAACGGCATTATTCCTGCATCTGAAACCCTCGCCCAGAAAGGGGCTGCGCCTAGCACAAGGACAGGCTGGCCCCGAGCTGAAGGTGGCTCCCTCCGGGCCTTGGTACTCATTGCCCGGGCAGCCTGGAAGGCTTGACCCTGGCTTGGGCCAGCTGACCGATGTCGTCTCTCCCCAGGACTCCCCATCACTAGACCAGCTGGCCCGTGGTTTGGCTCAGCAGAACATCCAGCCTGTCTTTGCAGTGACTAGGAGGGTAGCGAGCACCTACAAGGTCAGTGTGGGGGGGCATAGCAACATCACCATGGCCACCTGACTTCTGCTTCTGAGTGCGGGCCTGTGAGCAGCAGTATGACAGGGCCATGGACTGCTGGACATGGCTTGGTGGTCATGCGCTATCACCAGATGTTCACTTGGGCCCAGGGTCCATGATAGAGGGGCCACATGTGCTCCCAACCCACAAAACAGAGATGAGGTCACATGCCAAGGATGTCCCTTTACTAAAGAATAAATAGAAATAATTTGATGCCCAGGGCAGGATGTTATGGCTTGTATCTAGATATCCTGTCTAAACCTCATGCGCTCATAGGTATGGCTTTTCAGAGGTGGCTGGATCATGGGTGTGATGCTGAGATTAAGGGTGTGATAACTAAATTAGCCCACTGATTGGCTTAGCATAATTCTGGGTATGGATATTAGAAGATCCCACCCAGGGTGTGGGTAGTACCAACTAATAGGTTGGTAGCCTGAATAGCATAAAAGAGAAAGGGAGGCTTGCTGCTTCCTGCTTCCTGCTTGCTGCTTCCTGCTTCCTGCTTCCTGCTTCCTGCTTGCTGCTTCCTGCTTCCTATCTGCCCTACCATGGACTGCTTTTCCTCTGCAGTGCCCCTCTGCCATGCCGTCCTGCCTTGGAGCCAGCTGACCGTGGGCTAAAACCTCTGTAATCTGTGAACCAGAATAGACCCTTCCTCCTTCAACTTGTGGGCATCAGGTGTTTTGTCCCAGCAAGAAGAAAAGTAAGACAAGGTCTTCTGGGGATCAACCTCCCCCACAGAAGCCCATGGCTTCTATTAGATGAGGAGCCTGGGGTCAGGGGAGAGGTCAGAATTGAAATCCTGAGCTGCAGAGTCCAAAGCACCAGCAACTTCTTCCCACTCCCTGGCCCAAGGTGTAGCTGGCCTGCTTGTTTGTCAGCCTGCTGACAGGGATGAGGGGATGGGGCTGGTCCAGTGCACTTTTCAGCAAGTGCAGCTGGCAGAGGTCTCTTCTCAGCAGGTGTCTGGGGCTGCTCTGTGCTTCTCTCTTGTCCCCTCCATGAAGACAAGACATAGCTTAGGTGACAGGCCACAGGCAGATATCCTCCATAGATGACCCAGCAAAGGGCTGGTGACAAGCCTGCAGTAAAGGCCTCAGGGAGCAGAAGCCAAAGCCAGAAGAATCCCAAGCCTGGGGTTGGCACTGGTGGTGACACAGCCCATTCACCCTACCAGGGGAGGAGGTGACCGTCATTTCCATATGGAGCTTTGGGTTTGGAAAACAGTTAGAGGTCTTTTGTCCACATGGCCACCTCCAGGGAGCTCACCTTCACTGTAGCTATGTGGAGACGGAGGCCTGGGAAGAAACACAGGGTCACACTTGTCCTCAGAAGAGATTTTCCCCCTGGCCCACAGAGCAGGCGTCACCTCTGTCCACTCATCTCCGCAGCGGGCAATGACTGTGCCCTGCAGAGTCGCACAGTGGAGGCTGAGGGTTGTGGGACTACATGAAGTTTCCACGGTCAGGGGGCTTCCTACAGTGCTAGCGCTGCTCTGCAGAGTCCTGGGCAGGTGCCGGCAGGGAAGTGGCCCAACTCTGTGGTGTTCCTGGAGGGGCAGTGTTTGTGTTTGCTCTCCCTTTAATCCAGCATGCCCCTGAAGGACACCAAGGTGGGGTGGAAGGGGCTGGCCCGTCTGTCATCCTGGGCTCTGGCCAGCCACCTCCAGGGACACTGCTGGGCAGCAGGACTGTCTCAGTATGGTGCAGCCACAGTCACTGTTGAGTCGGAATCACTCAGCCCATCGTGCACCCAGGATGAAGGTCTTCCTGGCAATTTTACCCCTATGGCTGCTGTTTGTGTGCTGGGGTGATTTCCTCTGCCCCTTCCCCCTGGGTGGAAAGCTACCCCATGGGAACCAGGTGTGTGACCCCGAGGCAGCAACATCACCAGCTGGAAATGCAGCGTGGGGCACTTACACTCCAGCAGGGAACAGTCCTCAGCTCAGCCTTTTCCTTCCAAGGGCTGTGGTTCCTCAAGCCACACTTGGCTGACCAAGCACCCTCAAGCTCAGTAAAGTTAGAAAACCATAGCCAGGTGTGGAAGCACAGTTTTGCAAGCCCAGCACTCAAGGGGCCACAGGATCACTGTGAAATTTGAGACCAGGCTGGGCTACACAGTGAGAGTAAGGATAGCCTAAATTACATAGCAAGAGCCTGACTCAAAACAAACAAAAAGAATGTATTAAGTATTCTCAGAGCCCTCTTGGGAATGTGAATGCTCCTGGCATTATAAACCAGGTGACCTCCTGGTCCACAGCACTGCGTGCCAAGGTGTCTGCCTGGTCTTTGCCTGCAGAACCTCCCTGAGGTGATCCCTAAGTCGGCCGTATGGGAGCTGTCCGGCAACTCCAGCAACGTGCGGAAGCTCCTCAAGGATGCCTTCGTGAGTCCCCAGCAGGCTGATCTGGAATGGGCTGGACCAGAGGGTGGCTGCAGACCTGCCCTCTGCTGTACAGAGGAGAGCTGGCCTTGGCAGTTGGGGAGCTCAGCGGGCTGGCAGGGACCCAGGCCAAGGACACACAAGCCAGGCAAGAAGAGAGGGAAAAGAAGGCTCCCCAGGCAGGGTGGGATGACATGACATGCCAGGCCACATCCCACAGAATGGGTCCATGTCCTCTTGCAGATGGCGTGGCCTGAGCCACGTCAGACCCCAATTCCCACTTTCCGCTCCCCAAAAAGGGAACCCTTGTCCCACAGCACTTCACTAGCCCATTAGTGTGCAAAAGTCAGAGACAGAGGCCAGGGACAGTGGCTGCCCCACGGGAGGCGAGGAGGCCTCAGAAGTCACCACAGTGAACCTGGGTCCTGTGAAGGCTTCTGTAGTGGAGAGTGTCTCCTGCATGGCACATGCACACACGCACCCACACACCCCCAGTGGGCAGGCCCTGGCGGACCCTCAAGTACCATCTTCCTCTTGGGCATCTGGCTCATCTAGCTATCCCCAGGGGTACTCCTTCTTGGTCCCATGGTCCTGGTGGACTCAGGGGTACAACGAGCTCCACTTAGGGCCTGGCTCCAGGAAGTGAAGCCCGCAAGGCTCTGGAAGGCGCCTCCTGTTGGGTTGGGTTGAAGGGCCCTGAGTTGCAGGACACAGCACATGGGAGCAACCCATACAGGCAACTGTTGGTGGGGTGACCTTGGGCAAAGGAAGAGGGTCATCTCCTCCAGCTTTGGTGAACCCCATGTGCCCTAAGCAGGGCCTTCTGTGCCTAGCCACAGCCTGCCTGGGTCTCTGTCCTCACGTGAGTGGCACAGAGGAGCCAGGGACAGGCAGTAACGAATGAGCAACCATGGGGCTACTCCATGACACTGCCACTGTGCCCTCTGTGCCCTGTTTCCTCTCTGTCTCCCCATCTTCCTTTGCTTTCTCTCTCTCCTGTAGTCCCTCTCTGCTGTCTCTCCATCTCTGCCTCCCAGTCTGTTTCTGCCATCTCTTCAGCCATCTACCCGTGGACACTCTGTCCTGGGCAAGGGACAGTCCTCAGGGGGCTCTTGGCAAGGTCCCTGCAGCTGCCTATCTGGAGGGAAGCCTGTGGTGTTAGCAGCCCCATCCTCATTCCTGGCATGCCCTGCTCAGCTCCTGGGCTCCCAATGGTCGCTTGATGGGTAGGGACTGGTGGAGGCATTGACGCCCCGGGCCAGCCACACAGGAGGACACCAACTCTATGTGCTCCACCCTCTGCTGCAGAAACCCTCCTTCAGTGTGCTGCTGAGCCACACTGGCATCCTGCCTGACACTCTGAAGGTCACCTATGACTCCTTCTGCAGTAACGGAGTATCACACATGGACCAGCCCACAGGCCACTGTGACAACGTGCAGATCAACATCCCGGTGAGCCTGGAGTCCACAGGGGCTGGGGCTGGGGCCCAGCTTGACAGCTTCTAGGGGTCTCCAAACCTCTAGGGATCTGGGAAGAATGGAGGCTGGCTTGGAAACCTCAGGAGGGAATGAGGCAGCAGGTCCACCTGCAGGCCAGCACTGCTCCCCAAACCTCGTCCAGGTTGGGTCAGACCCTCCCAGCGAGGGTCCCACTGTGCTGTCCCTCGGGGAGAGGACCCAGGAGGGCAGGACACAGCTCCCTGTCCCCAGTTTCCAGCACAGGGCCCAGCGAGCAGAGCATGCGCTGGACAGCGCCTCCTAGGGGCAACCGCGGCTGAGGAGGGTGATCAGCTGAGTTTTCCTGAAGTTTTTTCCTGTGTATTTGTTTGAGGAGCCGGGGCTGGAACTCAGGGCCCTGGGCATTCTTAGTAAGTCTCTACCACTGACCTGTACTCGTAGCCCTTTTTTACTTTTCATCCTGAGGCAGGGTCTTGCTAAGTCACCAAGTTGCCCAGAGAGACTCAAACTTGCAATCTTCCTGCCACCAACTCCCCCATGCCCGACAGCCAACGCTGCTCTGCCTCACATGAGAGTGGAGGTGCTGAGGCTGCTGGAGGCTGTGCCTCGACTCTGACAACCTGATTCCCAGCAGCCAGTGTCGTCTGTGCCTGTGCCGAGCACATGCCTGGGACATCTGCTCTGCCCATTGCCCACCCTGTGCCCTGCTGCTCCCATCCTTGGCTTATTGGCTGCCTTACACCTTTGCCCGGGGTTGGACCGAGGTCCCTCCCAGGACTCGGGACTGCCTGAGGATTCTGGGCCTCTTAGCACCTTGAATTCGTGGGCCAGACAGGCACAAAGTGTCCCCTCCAGAGTCGCTCTAGAATCCCCTCACTGCATGCCTGAGAAGACATATTCTACAAACGTCCTTTCCAATAGGCTGACCCACAGAAGGGCCTGGGTGCCTCCTTGCTGAGGCCTGGGCCAGCATCCTCGGGGCAGCTTACCTCGCCTGTCCCCTTGACCTGCTCCCAGGCTGCTCCCTGACAGGCCAGTGGCCTCCCTCCCACACCGGCTGTGTGTCCCCTCTGGCCTGGAGAGGGGCATGAGCAGGGCAGAGACCTGGTCAC